>JAUMHB010073070.1:0-12978 GCA_032359685.1 Pittosporum tobira | reverse complement strand
GATAACATATTATTAGAATAATGTTAACAATTTAAAAATCATAATTATAAATTTTTAAAATATTTTTATTTCATATTTATTTTCGTATTATAATTAATATTTTTATTTCATATTTATTTTTGTATTATAATTGCAACTTTAATCGTGGTTGTGGGATGATTGTAGAATGTGGTTTTTTAATTTATAAAAATAAAATTTATACTGTAAATTTTGAATTGCAGTACTTCCACTGTAAAATTTATCACATACATTAAAAAGTACATTATTGTATATTTTATGTGTATCGAAAACACAAATATTATAGAGAATAAATAGTATAGCTTGAAGTACAGATATCATTTTCTTAAATTTAAAAATATTTTATTATTTTATATCATCAAAATAAAAATTCTTATTTTAGTACATTTTTTGGAGATTATACTAAACGGTACTCTACCGCTTCCAAATTAAGTGCATAGTTTGATTATTTTTAGAAGTAATTTTTATATTTTTTTAAATTATTAGTGGAGTGGATATAATAATTAAAAATTATATATAACTTTTAAATTTTAAGATTTAAAAAAATATTTATATATATTTAATTTTTATTTTTAAAAATTATAATTTTAACCAAAAATTTAAATATATATATTTATTTTAAGGCAGAGGGTATACTAAAATAGCGAGTGCCATGTAAATAAACAAATTAATTAGAAAATCCATATCATTAACATTCAAGAGAATTTACAATAAATGAAAGAATTTACCATGTTGAGCATGACATCACATATGTTGCAATTTTTATTTTATGACCATATTTAGTGTTTTAAAAATTGATTAGTTGATTGAGATAATAGAAGGAGGGTTTCGTAGATGGAAAATTTTAATTAAATATTAATTGAATATAAATTAAAATTAATAAATTTTAAATATTTAATTTACTTAAATGCCAAAGAATTTTTTAAAAATTATTCGAGAATTTAATGTGAATTTTTATAATGGTGGTGATATCCCAAACACCCATTTTCAAAAGAAAAAGTAGTACAGCAGCAGGTGGATAATGACTTGGCAACACTTTAGTCATTTGAAAGACAGAAATACCCCTTAAACACCCATCTGTTTCTATATTTTATCCAAAACAAGTCATTGGTTTATTCGTCCCAAAAAACGCTGACTGCGTGAAAGCAAAGGAGGAGAGAGAAAGCTGTCTGTACATTCATGGCTTCCGCTGGAAACCTTACTCTATTCTGTGTCTCCACGTCACCTATTTTGACCATTTCTTCACTTTAATTTTGTATATGCATATACATATTAAATATATAGATAGAATTAGCGGAGTGAAGATGATGGATGAGCAGGCGAGAGTGATGAGTTGGAGTAGTGTGGCGAAGTCGTTGCATCTAGTGGCCGCCCACGGCTTCCTTTTCTCCTTCACGGTTCTGCTTGTTCTTAAGCTCCAAAACGATGCTGTTTCTTTCTCTTGGTGGTGAGTTCTCTCTTGTTTATCCCAATTTTGTTTTAAATAAAAATAAAGCTCTCTGATTGTCTTCCCCAGAAGAATGCGCAACAGAAAGGAAGAAAATTGTTAATTAAAACATGTTAGAAGCTAAAAAAAAAAAAAACACGTTGAATAATTTTTTAAAATATATTAACAATATTGTTATTTGTAATTTATAATTTTTTTAAAATTAACAAAAATAATTAATTTTTAAAAATAAATTATAATCAGTTTAAATAATCAGTATGATTGACATGGTGTTACTCGATTTACTTGTAATACAGTAGTGGTATATGGTGTCACCATCATGTCAATTTAAGTAATACAGCAGATAATTAGAAATAATTTTCTAATTTTGGAAAGAATTAATTAATAATAATAACAATATTTAATTTTGGAATAGAGAATTTGTATATTTATACAAGGCCATCTCCAGATCCTCATTAATAATCCTGCTGTTTACTTGATATGGGAAGCAATATGTGTTCAGTTAATTAATATTCTCTGTTGACTGCAATGTATAGTAGTCATTCCGTTCAAAATATAAGAATATTATTGAATTTTGAAAATTGACTTCTAACACTTTGAAATTTAAAATTATAGCAATTTATTTGATTATAGTCAATACAATTGTTAGAATCTTGAATTATTTAAAAAAATACTTTCAATTACAAAAAACAATTTTTTCAAAACTCAACTAGAGTAATGTTAATTCAAATGTAAAAATGTTAAAAGTTGACTTTTCAAATATCAATAATATTCTTATATTTTACAGATGCACTATTTTAACAAGTGCATCCATCACAGAACAAATTATGCTTCTTTTTATCATTAGAGTGGAGCACAAGCGGTGAAATGTTGATTGCATTACCAATGCCCTATATGTATATCCGTATCAGCACTGTCGTTGTTGGTTAATTGTTCAATTGAAAAATAGCAAAGTTTTGGTCTAATTACCTTGCTCTTCCAAGGTTCAACTGTTCAAGTGTAAAGTGGCTTGGTATGGTTGTGGGGTTCTGCGAAATTGTTACCAGTAGTTGCACGGTTAAAATGATTTTTTTCCCCAGTGTTTATTTCCATTACATTAGAACAAAAGTTTTTGATTCATAGTATCTTGATTCATACACAAACAGACAGCCACAGATATTTATATAAGCCTGAAATATATAAAGACTGTTTTCAACTTTGTTAGTGACTTTGCACGATTGTTGTTATCTGGAAATTATCCTTATCGTTTTAATTTTGATTCGGTTGCTTTCATTTGCTTTGCAGGATTGTTTTCATCCCTCTCTGGTTATTTCATGTTGTTGGTGCACGTGTCAGATTCTCCATACCTGCCCCATCAATTCCTTGTGATCGCTATGTATGGCGCAGTAATGATATTCAACTAATTACTCTGTATTATTTTTATGTGTTAGAGATGCAAATGTTGTTTTCATAAGCTATTATATTAAGAGCAGTCGTCCACTTCTTCATGGGCAGTGGGCACCATTTCATGCCATTGTGGCGACACCATTGCTTGTTGCTTTTGAACTACTACTCTGTATATATCTCGACGGCAGTTATGGTAAAGAGGCAGCATCCTTAACATAATCTCTGATATATATGTATGCCTGTCTTTATTATGCTTCAAGTTAAGAAGCCTTATCAACTCATTTACTTATGAAATTTAATGCAGCTATAAACTTGAAGATTGTTTTTTCGCCTTTGCTGGCACTTGAAACAGCAATTTTCATCGATAATGTGAGGTAAGTTTCCCCTTTTTTAAGCATATAATTTATGTTGTCTAATTGTTTTGAAAGCTTTGTATTGCAAAAATACATGATGTGTCTAGATTGAACATTGATATAAAGCATGCATTGTTGTGTTCGTTACACAAAAATGAAGTTTGCATTGAATTACAGACTTGCTAAAGTATAACAGGAATTTCTGCTTCAGCAACCGTAACCAGTTGTTCTTTTTATTAGGATGTTTAAAGCTTTGCTACCTGGAGATGAAGTTACCATGACGGATGCCGCAATATTGAATGCTCTTCCTGTAAGCCTCTATTTATTCCTATTCAGTAACAGGTTGTTTTCAGAGCACCAAAAAATATACTAGTATATATATCAAAAATAAAATTATATGTCAAATATGATATATTTAAATGCATTTTCAGCGTACGGGAATGCTTTAACTTCTTCTTTTATGTCATCACCTGAAGCTGTTGCATATGTACATATAGTTAGTTTACAAATTGACATCCTCTCACACTCAATAACCCAAGTTTCTAAACTTTGTCTCAGCACCTTTGGATTTCCTTCTCTATGATATTCTTCATTGCTGCAACGACATTCACACTTTTAAAGCTATGTGGTAATTTGTTTACGTTGTACTGATTTGACTGAACTTAAGAAGTTCCATTATTTCCTTTGTCTGATTTTCTTTTTCCAATTATCTTCTTGGAAATATGTGCAGGTGATTCAGAACTAATTTTTTGGTGGGAGATATTTCTTAATTATGGGTACGGTTTAATTGTGTTAGTATTTGAGCATTGCAGTTTTATCCTGCTAACTTTCTCAATTAATTTTACTGTTGCTCCTGCTTTACAGATTTGCCGAGTGCTTTGCTTTCTTTACGTGCACAAAGTGGTATAATCCTGCAATTCATAGACATTCTCGTGTTAGCACAACTAGCTCGTCCTCAACAATCGTCGAATGTGTTAACTGGAACTCTGGATTAGTTTTACCTTCCAGTGAAGACCATGAACAGAATAGGAGACGTAGTTTGCAGGACATTGGTGGGCATATGATGAAGATACCGTTGATCCTGTTTCAGATCCTGCTCTTTATGCATTTACAGGTATTTTAGGGTTTGAGAGTGGGGCCCATTTTCAGTTACAGTATTGATGCTTACCTGGACATGTTCATTGTTTGATACTTCTGGTTTCCAGGTACAACTGTCTATTTCAAAACAAATCTCGATTCCGTTTGTCTTCTCTCCTCTTTTGTTGCTTCAAGGAGCTGGGTTATTCTTTGTCATATATATATTTTTGGAGAAAAATCTTCTTACAATACAAAGCCGAGATGGTTTAAGAAGGTACTTTAAGGTATCTGCAAAAGCCCGTGATATTTTTGCGTTCATGCACCATGGATCGAGGTAATGACTGTAAATTGAATGAGAATACTGATATTCTTTGTGAATCAGTACAAATCCACAACATAAAATGCACAATTCTCAAAATTAATTGCATATGAATCTCAATTGACAACAGGCTGCTAGGTTGGTGGTCAATTGACGAAGAAAGTCGAGAGGAAGAGGCTCGACTTTACTGTGCAGGGCCATCTGGGTCGGTCTTTTTTTGTTGCTATGAAGCATGAAATCTCATATTTATATTTTATGTTTTCTTGAGCATGACATATTTTATAGTGTAGTCTGTTAAACTTTGTATAATTTTATCCAGGTACAATACTTTCTCACCTGATATTGTAAAGAAAATGCCAAAAGCAGAGCTTGCCAAGGAGGTGAACAGTCGTTCTGCAAATTCATTTATTGCTGACTGAATCTTACTAGTTCTTTTCCTTTGGGCTCGAATCAAATCCAGTTAGAACCTACTTGATGGTATTTTCTAAAATGGCATGCAAAACCCCCTTTTTCGCAGATTCGCAGACTACAAGCAGCACTTGGTGAGCAAACACAGATCAGAAAGTTTAGCCAGGAGGAGTATGAAAGACTTCAAAATGTAAACTTCTACGGCTATAGTTCTCTTTAATGCTGTGATTTGCGGTTTTATAAGTTTCTGGTCATAAAAAATTAAATTGTTAGGTATTCGGTATTGACTTGCCTAACTTTTATGGTTAAGCAGGAAAAGATCCTATGTCAGGTTTGTTTTGAAGAGCAGATAAATATAGTCCTACTCCCTTGTAGGCATCGGATCCTCTGCAGGTAATTTTCCCAATCTCATGCTGCTAATTTTTTTACTTTAAATTTTGTTTTTGCATTTTTAAATTCATCATACTTCATGAACCTGTTGTAATGTTTTCCATTTGCCATGTAGCGCAGTTTTCAAAACCTGAAATTTATTTGAAATCTCAATTTCGTCACCTGTAAGATTAGTGCACTTACATTGTCTTTTTCAGGTCTTGTTGTAGGAGGTGTAAAAGATGCCCCATCTGCCGCGTCTATATTGAACAACGCTTGTTTGTAGATGAAGTCTAGACCCCGTATAGTTTCACTTTTTTTTTTCAGTATTCAAATGGTGCATGAATATGATCTTCACTTAGGTCAGACATGTTTTCATGTAACCGCGTAATTGTATATAGAGTTTAGTTTATCAAATCTTTGTATATAACTTATACTATGACTTACAAGAATCTGAATTTAAGGATGGTAATTAAAAAAAAAAAAAAGATCTGGAGGTTTTTGGGAAACGCCTCTTGAAATCAGTTGATAGTTGTGTTTGGAACATATTTAACCTTGAGTGGATATACAACACAATTGTTTCGATATTAATGATTCGGATACCCACAAACATTAATAGACTACATATTTCAATGGGAAAACGCAAAAGGGGTTTACTAGGCAAAATGTCAACCAAAGTAACATAGAGAAAAAAAAAATAATAAATAAATAAATAAACTAAGAAGTTAAAGACCTACTTGTTACTGCTTATTTGATTGGCTAATAACTTATTAGTGTTTTAGCTTATTTAAAATTAGTTATACGACAAGTTTATTTTAAAAAATAAATTATTTCATGAATGTTTTAACTTACTTGAAATAATAAGTTACAAAACTTGCATATATTTTCAACTTATTTTAAAAAAATTGATCAACTTATTTTTTTAAAATTAGTCAATATATATTTTTTTATATAAATTTTAACTCAATAAATTTTAAACTATTTCAAAAAAAACCGTAACAAACAGGGCCAAAAACACATGGTAGGCAATTCAGGGTTAGTCCAGAAAGAAATTGTGCATTTATTTATGAGACAATGACACTCCAATTGATAGAAAATGTAACAAAAATTAGTATTCGAGTGAATTATCAAAATTCTACTGCAAGATTTCACAACCTTAAGCTCACCAAGTTTTGAAAACCTCAAACCTCTTCTAAAACAACTAACAACATTTATACGATTTTGCATATCATAGAGCCTCCTTGAGATTGAAAGTTCTAGATATTACCCTGGCGTGGTCATATTCGTTGAGCTCAACCAGCATCTTCTTTAATCGACGAGCTAGTCCACTTGTCTCTGCCCCACCACCAGAGATATGCCTCTTCTCTAGCGTCTTTCCAAGATTAAGCAAGTAATCCACCAGGGGCTTCAACTTCGGACTGCATGTACACAACATATTGTATAACAATTAGTTAAAAACATTACGTGATTCTATGTATAGTAAATGAAAATTTTATATGAATGGTGTTATGTTAGGATACCACTAGAATGAGTATCCTAACCCTGTACAACATTCAATTAGATCCTACACGCCCCTATTTCACCTACAGAGTACTAGTGTTTATTAGACCATAAGAGTAATAAGGTAAATAAGCATGTCCCAAGTCAAAAAATGATAGTTCTAGGTGATGGGTCCCACATGTCCCCTTATTCAGAACATATTATCTGACCATCCAGTTCTTCCTCACGGTCGCCATTATTGCCACCTACTATTGGTACTTCGGCAGCATACAATGTAAACGTGTTTTATTTTTGTTTTTTGAATTTTGGACCCAAAATTAATAATCAGTTGGATATTCATCTGATCATACGATTGCACTATGCTTCACCAGGCATTTAGATTCCTATTCAAAGTACCAAATTAACCATGACTGCTTAAAAGCAAAATGGGAAGAACTTGCTTTCTCTTGGCCTTCTCGTGACCCAAACTCTAATGTTATGCTTGATTCTTATTCCTTAAGGAAAAAGAATTAAATTAAATTTTACATTAATAAAAAGCATTTATGGGAATGACGTGTCAGCCTAAAAATTTTAGTTGAAAATTATGAGGATGTGGGAATGGGAACTGAATGTGTTTATGCATCTTGGAAGAGGCGAATTTCTTTTTTAGGTTTCATCCATTTCATTCCCAACCTAATTTTCTACTTAAATTTTAGTGATAGTTAACCATTTCATTCCAACAACCATTCTACTTCAAGTAAAATTTTATTCCATTCCTTTTATACCACTAATGGAAACCAAACGTAACATAAGTGAACAACAAATTACCACGATAATTTAAGACAGGTGAAAGAAAAGATAATTTAGGACAACGGTGATATTTCTATTAGAAAAACTTCTAAAACTGATCAGAAGGAAACAGCAAAGACGGTTAATGGACTTTTTCGATCTGAGATTTATCTGGGGTAATTCCAGAGGTACAAGATCATTTACAAATGTTCTCCTTTGTTATCTTTTTAATAATCATTGATTTTACTTTATACCCTCTAGTTTTAAGGGATTGATATTAATTGCTGCAGGAATTTTGTCTTCAAAAGTATTGTAGGAATTCCAGGGTTTTTAAGAGCACTATGAAGTGTAAACACATATTTAGAATGTACCGCGTAAACCGTACATACCTTTGCTCCCCAGTAACACTCGAGCCCGACCACACCCCGTTTAATGAAGCAACGATCCTCTCAGTTCTTGTGATTGCGTCATGAACATTTGACTGAATGCTTTGGAGATGTGGAAGAACTTTTCCATATAACAGGTCATCAAGAGCTAGTTTCTCTAGAACGGGCATCGAGAGCACATTATTCCATAAGCAAATATTCCTCATTAAACGTACAGACATGCCAAACCTATATGCCGCAAAACAGAGTGCATTCGGCACTGCCTTCATTATAAGCATGTTCCATGTTGGCACCTATGAATTCAATTACAAGAAAAATTACTCAATAATTGTACACCTAAGAATATGAATAGTTCATTGAATTGATTGGGTTAGGCAGTTATACTGTGAAATCAGCCACAGCATCAGTTAAACGATCACAAAGAGCAGCTACTAATTCGCCAAGAGGCTTGCTGGAGAGTGGAACATATTTGAAGATCAAAGTTGTAGCTGTAACAGCGTATTTCGTCTCACGGGTGCTAAGCATATCCCAGCAATGAGCTATCTCGTGATGCAAAATAGGAATTGCAACCTTCTCCACCAGTTCAGGAATAATGTTTGCATCAGCATCATCTTCTGGAAGACCATAATCAAACAGCGAGGAATGCCTGAACAATATAAAGTCAAAACTCTTTTAAGTATCAATGATGAAACAGAATTAGACAAGTTATACATGCAGACACGGGAAAATCTAGTAATGTATGATTAAATCAAGTAGGAACAAGAATTTGAACAAAAAGAAGGGAAGAGGGAATGTGACCAAGAATTTGAACAAGAATTTATGGTTCTTATTTATTTATTTATTTTCGTGACGGGTTCAATCCCCG
Source organism: Pittosporum tobira (assembly GCA_032359685.1). Taxonomy (NCBI): domain Eukaryota; kingdom Viridiplantae; phylum Streptophyta; class Magnoliopsida; order Apiales; family Pittosporaceae; genus Pittosporum; species Pittosporum tobira. The sequence continues at coordinate 4,082 of JAUMHB010073070.1, read as the reverse complement.
TACTTGAAATTTTCACCTTAACAGCAATTACTCACCCCACTTAACCGTAGGCTACAAGAGCACAGGCTTTGAAAGCCTTTCCTCTGAGGTTCAAGATATTTTGAGCAGAGCTTACGTACCACTTCATATCAATAAAATCTGAATCTTCGTGAAGTGGGTCCCACTTTAGAAGCTCCAACCTTACATAAGGAGAGAAGATGGCCGGTGCACTTAATGGCATATAAGCAGTACTGTAGCTTGATGGATAGTCTCTTTTCCATCTTCCAAACCTTTCTATCACCATTGAAAGTTGGGAATATTCCTCGGTCGCATCACTAAAAACCTGTTCGGCAACCTGAAGCAGCTGATCACGGTTTGATTGGTACGCACTGCTCTCGCTGTCGCTTTCATCAGTGCTTGACTCTCCTTCTATTCGCTGATCAGAACCGTCAACTTCCATGGATGAAAATCTCTTGGAATCTGATCGCACCTTCCTACGACGCCGTGCCTCGGCCCTTCGTGCCATGTCCATTCGTTTCTGGAGGTTCTCATCTCGACCGAACTCATCGAGCTTCACCGGAAGGTTTCTTGATTCTTTAGCGGCAGAAGATGCAGCCTGAGCTGCATTTGTGGCGGCTTCTATCATGGAGGCACTATTACCACCTCTGTTAAACACTGACACAGCTGCACTTACAGCAGCTTCGAGCTCCACCATCTCATCGTTGCTATCAGCTGCTCTTCTTTCTAAAGTGGCTTCTGCACGTTCCTCATGAAGCTTTTGCATCCGGTCTTCTAGTTCCTCAATTAAAGGAGCTTTATCCTTAAAACCATAAAAGTTCAAACCACCACCAATTAGTACAATGGAAAGTCCCTCCAACAGGCAATTCAAGATAAACTAAAACTTGGTTACACACTTAGTTCAAAAGTTTGGTGTATAAGAAGATAATCAAAAGAGTACAAAGTAAGACAATTCATGAATTGGATAAACACATACCTGCAAAAAGTCGCATATGACCGACACAAAGTCACGAAGCTTTTGCATAAAGATGAATTTCTCACCAGCTTCAGATAGAGATTTTTCAAGCTCAGTGACCTTCAACAGTGATGCCTCCAAATTTTCTGTTGTCCTAGTGAATGATGCCATGGTTCTGCCATGAGTTTCCTGCCAAGCCATACATAACAAAGTTCAGACTTTACACAAACCCAAACTTTTACCTTGCATAAATTATACTAATATGTACTACTACCAATTTCCAAAACGGATGCACGAGATTAAAATAAACCAGGCATCTTTAAAAAGTCACGCTCAAAAACAATTTTTCCAAATCAGGCCAATTTTTTCTTGCTGCTCAGCTAAAATGTCATCAAATGTAGTAGGTCAAAGTTGTTATTAAAACAAATTCTCTATCTAGCCTAATTTGTGTCTTTCCGATAATGATTGGTGATTAGAAGTGGTCTCTACCGCGTCATTTTGTTTGGGGGGCTAGGCCTCGTTCTAGGCAGAACTAGTTCTCTACCAAATCAATTTATTACAGACTATCTAACTTTAATATTGCAGCTACTAATGATTATATCTCAAGCTCATTGACCCTCTAAACTTATCCTTTTGGAAGGAATGAGTTAAAGTAGACAAGTTGATTTGCAGTTCCAATTTTTTCCCTTTTCCTTTGTTGCGGTTGTTGGTGGATTGATTGGCTTTCAAGAACTGAGATTCGGGCAAACTGATGTTGTAGCATATTTTAACTGCAATTTTCATAGAATTTAGTGTGACACAGTCTACATATTTCAAATAAGAAAATAAAGCAAAATACATGTTTAAAAAGTTATATTGCAACTCCCAACTCAATCATGAGAACAAAAACACAAACCTTAAGCCTCCTCACGCTGTCATGCAATGCTTTCCTAGATACCTCGGCCTGCTGTGATATGGACATCACATCCAAACCCGGCACTGACCCAATTGCTCCTCCAATGCTTCGACCACAAGCACCACCTGTTACCGATTGATATGCAGCTGGTGTGACAGGATATACTACATTTTGCTGCTGAACACTCTGAACAGCAACAGGAACACTAGTAGTCACAACCCTACTAGACCCGTCATCCATCCTCTTCCCCAAACCTTTCCTAAACTGTTCCTCTTCCCAAATTTTGTCCTCCTCATCCTCATCATCATCATCATCACTTCCATCAATTTCACCATCCCTTTTCAATCCTGCTTCCTCAAACACACCCTTTTTCCCACTATCGTTCTTCTCCCCTAACATAGCAATCCTCCCTCGAAACTCAGGCTCCTCATCACTCAATCCCTCAGCCTCACCGTGATTACTCCCTCCATCCAAAGATATATAATCAGGCGCCGCTGCCCCTGCCTGCCGCAGCCGCTCCCTTTTTGCCCTAATGGCATTTATAGCCGCCTGATCAAGAATCACTGACCCATTGCCTTTCTTTACTACTTTAGTATCATTCTTCTCATCTTCATCCTCAGAGTCAGATTGGCTCGCGTTATGGTTACTATCGAGGGGTTTAATTAGACCTTTCAGGATAATTACAGGTTCGGCGGGAGGGGGAGGGGCACGGGAGCTAACAGCTAGGGTTTTGGTGCTCTTTTGGAGCTCAAGGAGGGCTTCCTTGGTGTAAGTGCCTGCTTGGGGTTGAAACGACGACGTTGGAGGCGGAAGGCGCTCTTTGGCTGCGGTGAGCTTGTGAGATGAGGATGAGGATGGTTTGGAGAACTTGGAAGAGGAGGATTGGGGTTTGGAGGTTAGTGGACGAGAGATTGGGGAGTCGTCGGTGTCTTCGTCATCGGCGAAAGAAAGGAGCTTTTTGGGAGCGGGTGTTAGTTTTTTAGGTTTGGCATCGGCGGACTTGGTGGTAGTGGATGCGGAGGAGGGTTTTGATAAGGATTGGGGTTTTCTGGTGGTTGTGGTCGTGGATAGAGTGGCGGTGGTCGTGTCCTTGTCATCGTCGTCGTCTTCGTCTTGGGACCGACGGCGGAAATTCTTGCCCCTGCTGCTCATGCTTGGCGATGGATTTTACTGTTTTGGTGTCTCAAATTTAAAAGACTATCGACCGAAAGAAAAAAAAAAAAAAAAAAAAAGAGAAAGGAAAATACAAAAAATTATAGGCTTCGTATTTTGTAATTTCAATTATAATTTTTATGTAAAAAAGAATGTACGTAAAATAATTGTTTTTAAATTAATATTTATTATATTTATAACAAAATAATAAATTATTTCATTTTAGCTCTATATTGTGAAAGATCGGGTCTGTATGATTCATGGAAACATAAAAGAATTAGCAAACTAGGGTTTCAGGAAAATGTAGAAGAATTACCTAATTAGGTATAATAGAAGTATGGACTTGAAACTGACCTTTTGGGAGGAACGTTTAGGTGGGAAAAGAGGCTTCGGGAGGTAGAAATTGAGATTTGAGAGAGGTCGCCCATATAATCATCTTCTTCCGCCATTGGAGTAATTAGACAGTGTTTAATGGAGCTTAAACAGATCCGGACCCGTTGGTTTTCTGGTTCTATTTTTTTTACTAATTAATTGATTTTATTCTCCATCTCTTTTTCGCCTTTTTCTTTTTCTTTTTTTCGTAAAAAAATCTCTCTCTCATAAGTCGATGCACATTTGATATTGAGTATTGTTATATTATAAATTTTTGATAAATATAGTAATATTTTATAATTAATTTTAAATAAAAGGTTTTTTATTTGTTATGATTCTCTAAGGATATACTCTTTCTATTTCAAATTAGTTGTTATAATCAAAAAATACACATTCATTTAAAAATATATTTTTTTTGTTCAAAAAAGAAAGAGACTTGACTCATCATTTTGTCTCATAAAATGATGAGTCAAATCTCATTTTTTTTTGGACAAAAAGAGTATATGTTCTCCCTAAAACACCCTTCTTATACCAATCAATTGAAAAAATTTATTATATGTACGAGAAAATTTGATTAGAAATAGGTTTCATAATTTTAATTGGTTATTGTTACAATGAAAATATTAATAAAATTAAAAAATAATATATTAAGAAAATAACAAATATACAAAGACAACTTAAAATAAAAATTAAGACAAATAAAATAAAATA
>JAUMHB010073059.1:0-11766 GCA_032359685.1 Pittosporum tobira | reverse complement strand
AATCAAAATATATTATTTATTTTAATTTTTAAACTAAATAGGTATTAAAAATATAATATTAAAAAATAAAAATAAAATTTTATTTATAATATTTATTTATTTATATTTTAAACTAAATAGGTATTAAAAATATAATATTTAAAAATAAAAATAATTTATTTATTTATAATATATTATTTATATTTAAATAAAAATCTATTATTTATTTATATTTTAAAACTGAATAAGTATTAAAATTATAATATTTAAAAAATATATATTATTTATTTATACATAAAAATATATTATTTATTTATAATATTTCTTGTTTTAGTTAATCTAATGTCATTTTTCTTTATATCTAAACTTACAAACAAAATTTAAAAAATTGAAAAAAAGTAAAGTGGTAATATGTCGTCTTTTATTTTATTTTCTTTTTAATTTACAAATACAAGAAAAAAAAGTATTCAATTTTCTGTTATAAAATTACAAACAAAAAAAAAATTTATAACTTTTCTTTTTTTAAAAATATTTTTTTATTTATCTCAAAATTTATAAACGGAGCATTAAGCAAAAAAAGGGAAAACTACAAAAATAGAACAAATAATTTCATACTTCCAATTTCGTACTATTTCCTTTTTCTTTCTTTAGTACCAAGACAAGACAAGATTTCGTAAGAGAACTTGAAAATCTTGACAAGTCAACGTAGTCTCCACTTAGAATGAGACAGCAAATCTACTAGGTTGCCATATAAATCTATGAAATTAATGAACATTAGGACAAAACACACCCGATCTTTGCCTCTCTCTTACTTTCCCTTCTCTCTTTCGAAAAATAAAACAACTTCCTGAATGTATTGTTGTTTGAAAACCCAAATATCACTCCAAGAAAACCCATGAATCCATCTAGGGTGATGACACTGAAAGGTGGAACAAGACCACCATGGGTGGGTCTTGGAGCTGCAGTTACGCTCCAGATAGCATCAGGGAATGCTTACAACTTCCCCCTTTACTCTCATTCTCTCAAATCTGTTCTGGGTTTTAACCAGCAGCAGCTCACTATCCTTGGAGTGGCTAATGATATTGGGGAAAATGTTGGAATACTTCCGGGTATTTTCTGCAACAAATTTCCTCCTTGGGTTCTTCTTTCAATCGGAGCTTTTGCTTGCTTCTTTGGTTATGGGATTTTGTGGCTTGCTGTCACAAGAACTGTTGAGTCCTTGCCCTTTTGGCTGGTAATTTCGTTGTTCTACCCTCTATAATAGAAATATAGTAGAATTGAACTTAAATATTCTATGACATCCTCTATCTTATCTTCTGTTCTATTATAATTTAACAATTATTTATATTTATTTATTTTATTTTATATTTAATAAATTTTTTAAACAATATATGTATCATTATTAGATTAAAATATTATAAAAGATAAAACAGATAATATAACATAATATCCAAATTCAGTAGAATTGCATGGGACTGTTTTGATTTGAATTTCGAGTGTGGTTTTGCATACCCGTTTGGTGGTTTGATTATGGGGACATTTTGATTGATGAATACTTGTGATTTTCATGGGAGTGAGATGGAGTGAATCCCATAAGTCAAGATTGGATCTTGGGTTGGATCATGTATAAATAGCGAGTGATATTGATATTTCTCTGTTTTGGTTGTTTTGTTATACTTGAGGTGATGGTGTGAAGTTATGTAGTGGTCATTACGAAATTATGTTTGGTGCCAGATCTTGTGATGGCATGATGGTTTTTTCCTAACTTTGATGTGGTTTAACTTTAGTGGCGCTTTAAATTTATTTATTAATAATAATAATAATTATTATTGTTATTTATTTATTTTGAGAACTCTCACTATAAAGCCCTCTGCTCTTGCACGTGGAACTTTATTTTTTGAGAGAAATCACTAGAGTAAGAAGCTAGAATGGTACAGAAGATAGAAATTTCAAAGCTTAGCAAGAACCATTTTTAGTTTATCTAGTAAGGGGATTCTCTTGTTTCAACAGAAAGAATAAAAAAATTATGGCAGGTTGCTTTGCTTTCTAAGTGAAAATGTGGGCTAGATGTGATAAAAGGCCCGATTTAGCATTCAGAGTGGTTGAGAAATGAAGATTGGAGGTAGGTTGAACATTTGTTTTTAGAAAATCTACTAGTATAGGCACATGTTGTGTTCTTTGCGTTTGCTAAGTACTTGCTAATTCTCATTTGGGGATGACATTCTCTTGTAGGTTTAAGAAAAAGCAGATCAGTTTGCATACCTATGCATATTTCTTTCAATGCATCAGCACCACAAAGTTTGGAAATCGGTTCAAAAAGCAAATTGCTCTTTATCTTTGTGCTGCTGCTAAATATTGTTTTTATCTTTTTGTCTTTCATGCGTCAAAACCTTCATTTATTGATTATGATCGGAACTTGTTCCTCATTCAAGTCAAGACATATGTAAATGTTTGTACACGATAAATCACTTTGGCAGTTTTGTCATTTTGTTTCTTTATATTGACAGAATTACATTTTGTCAAGATGTTTGGTTAACCTGCTATTGTTGCACTTGATGCCTATTTCTTGGGGCAACTTGAAGAAATATCTGGTGAGCTTGCTGACAAATCTATCTTTTGGTTTTAGGGATAAAGTCGGCTGCAGCCTGTTTTCATTACATTCTTATTCCCTAATTCTTATGTGAGTTTGGTATTCTTGAGTCGTTTTCTCAAAACTTTGAAGTGACTGGGAGCTTGGATCCGCACGACTGAAGTTTCCTAACTTGATCCCATACTTGCAATAATGAAATCAACTGATAAAAGCTATATTACAGGAATACGAACAATAATAGTGGCAGTTCTAAGCCTAATCAAGTTTCCAGTTCCCAAACAGGCTAAGGCAAGCTACATGTTCTTTCTTGAATAGATCTCTGGAATTTTGATTCCATGCTTGAGTATCATCTTCCTTTTGATGACTAAAATATATAAATAAATATTCTAATATGATCCCCCTTAGTAATTTTATTTTCATCTCACGTGAAAAGAAATGTACTCTCTTGCTAATTTCATCTCTAAGGACTAAGCAATGTGATAAATATATGTGTGTGCATATGTCCTGGATTTTAGTTTTTCTTTGATATGGTGTCCTTGGCACTATATGTGGCTTGGCAACCTCTGTTATTCATTTAATAGAATGTAAAGGAAAGAGAATTCAGTCTTTCACTTTAAACGACAAATTGTCAACTAATCTCTTGATGTTGTTTGTGGCAGTTGTGGATTGCTCTTTGCATCGCCACCAATAGTAGTGCTTGGTTCAGCACTGCTATTGTTGTAACTAACATGAAAAACTTTCCTCACAACCGTGGGACCGTTGCTGGAATTCTCAAGGGTTATAGTGGTCTTAGCGGTGCCGTGTTTACTGAGATATACAGTGTATTACTCGGTCATTCGTCTTCTAAGCTCTTGCTGTTCCTTTCACTTGGTATTCCAACCCTTTGTTTTGTGATGATGTATTTTGTTAGGCCTTGTACTCCAGCTTCTGGGGATGATCCTGCCGAACGTTGCCATTTCCATTTTGTTGAAGCCGCTAGTGTGGTTCTTGGATTATACATTCTTACAACTACAACTTTGGACAATTTTGTGTCTTTAAGTCTTCCTGTTTCATATACTTTTGTGGGTATAATGGTAATTCTTCTCATGGCACCACTTGCTATCCCTGTGAAAATGACATTATACCCCTCAAGCCGCAGTAAGTTAGGCAGGCTTGGTCAACCAGTTCGCTCTTCTGATCAGCTAGGTCAAGAAGAGGGCAATTTGGAGAAAAGAGAACCTCTGCTAACACCATCTTCATCAACAGCAAATGTTGATGATAGTGATAGTAGTGTGTCAGATGTGGATGTTCTTCTTGCTGAGGGAGAGGGGGCAGTGAAAAAGAAGAGGCCTAGAAGAGGAGATGACTTCACATTCACTGAAGCTTTGGTCAAGGCTGATTTTTGGCTTCTATTCTTTGTTTTCTTTGTTGGGGTTGGCTCTGGGGTCACTGTTCTCAATAACTTGGCACAGATAGGGATTGCTCAAGGGATTCATGACACCACAATTCTGATGTCACTCTTCAGCTTTTGCAATTTCGTGGGACGGCTTGGTGGGGGTGCTGTCTCTGAATATTTTGTCAGGTCAGCACCATTTCTCTATGTTTTTGCTTACTATGAAATTAAATACTTTTAAGCTGTTTAAGCTGATGGAATCGTTAAAAAGTCTAAACTTCGATATTTGAATCTCAAAGAACATTGACTTTTCATGATATTGGTTTATTTCTGATCGCCCTTCCTTAGATAAAAATAACGTTGTTTCCTTGTTGTGTTTCTCCTCAACAAAATGTTAAGGAATTCTTTACATAGGATGTTTGCTTATATTAAACATGCAAATTCTCGTTTAAAAGGTTGACTGAATGAAGACTTTTTTTGTGGGACAAAGAGATATATATAAATTTTTTAATACTATATTTGTCTTTGGCTTGATTTTTAGTTCAAATATTTCAGGTCAGCAACAGTTCCCAGAACAGTTTGGATAACATTCACACAAGTTGTAATGATCATCACATACCTTCTATTTGCTTCTGCTCTTGACGGCACCCTGTATGTCGCAACTGCCCTGCTAGGAATCTGCTACGGCGTACAATTCTCTATCATGGTCCCAACTGCCTCTGAGCTTTTTGGTCTCAGGAATTTTGGTGTATTCTACAATTTCATGTCGTTGGGGAATCCCATTGGTGCTCTCCTTTTTTCAGGTCTTCTTGCTGGGTATATATATGATAGTGAGGCAGCAAAGCAGCATGTTGTATCTTGCGTGGGGCCAAGTTGTTTTAGGTTTACATTCCTCGTTCTGGTGTGCGTATGTGGAGTGGGCACTATACTTAGCATGGTTCTGACTTTAAGAATCAAGCCCGTTTATAAAATGCTTTATCGTGACGGTTCTTTCCGGGGACCACAAAATTCAAATCATTGAAATATTTGGACTTCGGAATACAGCACGACGATCTGGGATCCGTTCGGGAATTGCATAATTGATATTTGCCACTCGGGCTGGTAGTGTTTGTGAGACGGCCAGTTTTGTAATCTTTGCACGTCCAGGGACATTTTCATGCATATTTTACTTGTGATCTCAGCTATTTTGAAAAGGAAAAGCATAGTAATTTTGAACGTAGTTCCTGAATTCCTCCAATATATTTGTGCGCTATCCGCATATGACATTGTAAATTATGTGTGCGTGATGCAATAAGAAAACATAGATTCCTGGGTATTTTAGGTGCTGTGTGGTATTTGTGTTTAAATATCCCTCTAGCTACGTTTGCTAGAATGAGGTGAAGGAAGAGAGGAACAATGAGGAAGAAAATGTGTACGTCTCTCAGGTTTGGAAATTTAAGTTGCTTATTTCTTTCGGATTCAATTAAAGCTTGGAGTTGGTCTTTGATTGTCAACAACTATAATATCACCCGCAAGCTTCAAAATCTGAGTTTATCAATTGAAATATATTCAGATTGTGTCACTTGTGGTACCCTCTCAGCTTATGAGAGAGATTCTAATAAAACGATGGTTTTTAATTTATATACATTTGATTATAATTTTAGTATAAAAATAAAGTGTTTTTAAATTATTTTTTAGACACGATATAAAATTTCATTTATATTTATAATAAAATGACAAAAAAAATGTTATGGTATTTTATGGTTCTGATTTTTTTTTTTTAAATTTTAAATTTATCATTAATAAGTACCAAAACAAAAAAAAAAAAATTAAAAATATCATAGACTTTTTATAGTACACGAGGAAGAAATAAATTGTGGTGTACGAAAACAAAAAAAAAAATCGTCCAAGCTCCTGTGTCTAAAATCTGGAGACGTGCAAGGGCCGGTCCTATTCTGAAAACACAATATAGTTATTCTGAAAACACAGTATAGTGATTGTTTGATAACAGCGCGTTAAGAGATTATGACATTCAAATACAGTAAAATATAATATTTAATAAATTGTGATAGATTAAATTTAAATTCAAAAAATTAAATTTATAATTTAAATTTAACTTTAACAAAAATTTAAAGTTAAATTTAAACTGTAAATTTCGATTTAAAAAATTGTATCAAACGAGCCCATAATGTCGGATTCTGTCTCTGTCTTACATACAATTTAATACTTCCCGTTAGCAAGAAGGTTTCAGATTCTGTTGGGCTCCATTTGTTTCGTCAAAAAATAACGTTAACAAATTAAAATTACATCCAAAATAGGCTAAAGCAAATTAAAATATTTATTTATTTTGGACGCTAGATTAATTTTAATTTTTTTTAAGCAATATAAACTTGCAACTTGAGTTCCAAATGTGGTATATATCTGTAGAAATATCAATTTTTGAAAAATTAATAGTAAGTTACTTCAATGCGATGATAACTAAAGATCTTTTGTAGCAGAAAGGGAAAGAGTACGTGAACAGGTTGCTCCTGCTTCGTCTAAACTGGGGCCATTGAGGAAATATCCGACTCAAAGGCCATAGCAGATATCTTGCCGGTAGGCATGTATACAGAAGCAAAGAACTGCTCTTCTTCCAGGATTCTTCTCTAGTGTTACTCTTAAAAGTTGATGCAATTAATTACGCCAAATCGTCCCCTAATTATATGGTAATTTCACACTTGGTCCCAAATGAAAAATTCTGTCTAATTGGTCCCCTAAACTTTCTAAACCCTTCGATCTTCATCCAAATTGTTAACTATGGACGAAATTTTTGCACAATCAAAATTCATGCAAAACTCTGTTTTCATCAACACAAACATGTTAAATATAAAATTCCTAAACTAGAAGACATGGGCATCTTTTAATTGAAACTATCAAAAAAATCCAAGATCCTAAAATGGGTATCTCAACATTGATATTTACACCTCTAAAGTCCCTTAAGAGAGACTGCTTTAAGATATAGTATAAGAGAGAGAAACTTAGTGGCATGCGTGTGGGTGAGTGGGTCGAGAAAAGACAGATATGTGAGATGAGCATTTGATGGGTATCACTCCTCTTATCAAAATTAAAAACTAAATTTAATAAAATAAAACAAAATCCCTACTTCTCGAGTTTCTTTCGTGCTTGCTTGCTGTTCTTCTTCATCAACCGCTTGCAAATCAACCTCCGCACATCTTCCATTGTCGCATATCTGAGTTGCATCTAACTGGAAATTCGTCTACATAGCAGAACAACCCCGTACCTGCAAAAGAGGGAAAAAATTCCAGATGGCGTGCAAGTAAAAAAAGAAAACAGAAAAAGGCACGAGAATGGCTCCTAAATGACTAAAAAGACCCTCCCATTAATCAGGGGTTTATCAAATTTGACTTTTCCATCAATTTTTGAACTTTGGCACTAAGTTTACAGGAATTAAAAAGTATGGGGACTAATTAAGCAGAAATTTTTTGTTTGGGGAGTAAGCGGGAAATTGGTATATAATTAGGGGACAATTGGCGTAATTAGCCCTATTTAATAACTTTCTATTTGCATCTTTAGTACAAAAGTATTGTCCTTTGTTAAACATGGTGGGTTATGCAACTTTTCATTACTCTTTCCTGTTCTTTTTTCGGTCGACTACAAATAGTATTCTTAGGTTCTAACTTCCAAGAGTGAGCAGCCGGACTAAAACTCATCCCATGAGATAAAGTTTGTAGATATCAGTATCTACACCATAAGTTAGTAAAATCAATTCTAATAAAAGGATAAGCACTGTTACACATAAGCACCGACACACAACTGCGCAGCAGCATAGAACAAGTAAGGCACTGATACTAAAGAATACATAGATATAAGCAATATTAGAAGTCATGGTTTAGGATGTATAGAGCCCCAACACAAAAGTTTATCCTAAACTCAAACCTACAATTTAATAACTCCTTTTATCCAAAACTAGTTGAAACCAAAAACAATCATGTATCAATTTTCAAAACGACTTTCAGCACAAGAGGATGGAAAACAATTGCAAACCCCCTGCCCCAAAAAACAAAAAAATAAAGTTTCTGCAAAACATGCATAGCAAATACAGGGTCAATAATGTCCAATGTATTTCTGGTCATTTCCTAAGCAGTTTCGATTTCGTAGAAAAAAGAAAAATAACAAAATGTGTTATATAGAAAACTGGAAAATGAATATGAAGAGGCATAAGATAAATTAACGAATAAATAAATAAGCCGAAATTTGTTGACAATTACAAAATTAGATTTTTATGGTACCTGTTGCTTAGTATGGGTTTAAAAACGGTCATACTTTACGCCTTTACAGCTTAGCTCAAAAGGTCTTCATATTTCATTGTGAATTACTCCTATTTCTTTGGTACAAGTGAATTACTCCTATTAATTGACAGTAAACTCAGTCTCCCTCTCCCTCCTAATGATATAATCTATAATATCATCAATCTACACATTCTCCTTGCTTCATTCGTCCTAATTACAGATGCCAATGATTTCTAAGATTGGTAAAATATTTCACAATCAAATAACTAGAAAATGTACAATATGAACGTGGGACAGATCAGATGACTGAAAGACAAAACTTCCAAGCTAGATTCCTTGTTGTAAACGTACTTCACAAAATAAGTTGATTAATGAATTCGAAACGTTCTTTCCTTGAAGAAAACCCACAAAAATCTCAATGCCAAAGAAGATCTCACACATTTTACCAACAGCTTGAAGAGAAAGGGAAGAGAGGAAAAAGAGGTGAAAGAAATAAGAGAGGGAGGGAGGGGGGAGGGGATCCCTTCTAAATATGCTGATTAGCCATTTCCTTATTTACAGTGAGAAGCTATAAGTGAAAACTCTTCTCAGTCTAATTAGCTTACCAAGCTTGGATAAGAGAAATGAATCACCATCATACTCATGAAGTAGCTAGCAGGAATATGCTCTCTTTTCTTTAAAAATTGATAGTTCAATCACGTTCCCCAAAATAAGACAATATGTTATAGTAAAAGTAAAACAAAATTTAAAAAACATTACCTCATCAGCATCAAAACAAGAGTACTACTAATTCATAACATAAACTCTTTACTAATTCATAACTTAAACTCTTTACAAACAAAACAAACTACCGGTGACTTACCCGACTTAAATGCGCAGCAAGCACTTCCCTAATCCTACTTCCAGTCTCATCCACCTCTCCTTCAAAAATGGGAAGCACAAAATCCCTGGTATAATCCACATTGTTATCAGCTAGCGGCTCACTGCACTTGATCAGAAAGTTATGAAGCAAACAACTCGCCACGATAACGAAAGGCAATGCCTCAACACATCCTTCTTTCCACTCCTTTGTTAAAAGCTGCCATTGATTCCTAACTCTCCTGAAAGCTGTATCAATCAATTCCGTTGCCCTTTTATGTGCCGAATTAAATGCTCGACGGTCTTCATCCATATCATCATCCATAACATCAGTTTCAGCAAAAGGTGTGATTAGCCAAGGCAATACCGGCAAACAAGATTCACCCAAAATGTATTGAGGTATAAAATTTCCATCATTAAGCTTGAAAGCAATTCCATTTAACAGCTCCTTTGAGTCCTCCACGCGTGAATAGAACTCCGATTGGCGTAAAATTGATTCAGGCTTTACATGACTAGGCCACCCAGCTGATACATCTAAAAACCTCCCCTCAGAATCAACCAATGCTTGAACCATTACATATCCATTTTCCCCAAACAAGTTGCCTTCAACTTTAAACCTGTCAAACCCTAAAATCCCACAGCAATTGGGAAGCGAGATCCACCCAAATCCCACCACAATTCGATTGATATCCGACTTGAACTCGAATAAATGAGATAAATTATCAATAATTGCTTTGCAAACGGTGTGGAAAGCCAGACAGGCGGTGGGGGAGTCAATGCCAAAGCGGTTTCCGACAGATTTGTAGGTGGCGGAGTGCGCGAGGCGGAAGAGCGCGGCGGCGAGGGCGTAGTTGGGCGGGAGAGGGGTGAGGGAGGAGAGAGAAGGAGTGAGGAGCCTGAGGAGGAGGGTAAAAGAGGGTTTTGACATGCGGAAGCATTCCGTCCAACGGGTGTCGTAATCGTCATCAGCGTCTGAGAGAAAGCGGTCGAACCAGCAGGGTCGGGAGGATGGTGAAGAGGAGAGGAGAGTGGTGGAGTTGTTGTTTTGAGAGACAGAAAGGTGGAGCTTGGTAAGAGAGAGAGCGGCTGTGGATATTTTGGATTCTAGGGTTAGGGCTTGGGACGGGTGGAGGCGTAGGTCGTTTTCGGAGAGGAACGTATAGGCGGCGGTGGTGGCGGAGGCCGCCTTTTCGATGACTTTCTTGAGGTTTTCATGGCTGTTGGTAAGGGTGTTTTGGGAATTTTGTTGGGGGTTGGTTGAGCTGTGGGAAAGGGTGTTTTGGGTATTTTTAGATTTGTTTTTGGTTCTGTTCTTTTTGCGTTTGCCGCCGCCGCCGGCGGTGGTGGCCATGATTGTCGTGCTTTCGGAGTCGGAAAGTAAAGATTGGTGCTCTTCGTGGTCTAAGGTAGAGTTACAAGAAGTAGAAGAAGATCCTGTCATCATCATCCTTCCACGAAGCAATTGCCAGGTCAGCTTGAGATAAAAATATTAAATTACTAAAAAATAAAATATCAAATATTATAAAATCAGCAAAAACTAATATGTAATGAATTATGTATTTTGTGTTTCAAAAAAAATAATAAATAAATATATATATATATATATATATATATATATATATATATATTATACACGAATATAAATACAAAAAATTCTTAAATTGACAATTTGACATGATATATAGTACACAAATATTTTGAGGAAAAAAAAAATGTACTTGTAAGTTAAGTGTCCAAAACAAGTACTAATGCGAAAGAGATCCCCATTATTACTTGAAGAACTTCAAGGTTGTTGCCACTCTAAGACTATATTTATTATTTTAATTTATTTTTCATTTTTTAAAATAAATTATTTTCATTCAAGGCCTGAAGCCAAGATCAGACACCAACAAATATTTACACTCAAAGCTTAATTTTTACATATTTAGAAATTTCATTTTTACAAGGGTATTGTTTTTATTACTCCTTTTCTCTTCCTCCCCTAATTGTTTCGAGAGGTAATAGTGTTTCATTTCTTGTCCTTGATCCATCCTCAAAATATCAATTATCACATAAGCATAAATCGTTTTCATACCAAGATTTTGATTAATTTAGACATACAAAATAGTATATAATAACAAACAAGATTAATACGTGTATAATTGTTACACATATCAAATATAACTTCGATCAATTAACTTTGATTTAAAAACGAAATTAAAGAATCGATTTTTTGTCTTAACGTATTACGAATAATCGAAGACGAAAAATAAACATTATAAATGGTGTAGATACCATTAAGTTACAATTCATTTGATAAGAGTAAAGTCAAATATTTCATTCTTAAAGAATGCGACAAATTAATGAATTTCCTATATTTATATTATACAAATATTTTAAATTTGTTTTTTTCCATTTTTTTTTTTTTTTTTGGCTAAGCATATCTATTAAAAGCATATCTATTAAATTTGATTAAACACTAAAAATATATCAAGGAAAAAAATCACATGTCAAATTAAACATTAACTTTATGCAACAAGTAGAGTGAGAGTGTTATCCGCGAAATAATTTATGCAAATAATTCATTTGTTGGGGCATAGGAATAATAATTTGAATGAGTTATTTCATAGGTTTACAGAGATAGTAAATTTTAAAAATATTTTATTTTTTAATAGTTTTATGCTTTAAAATAATACAACATAAATACTTTAATACTGATG
>JAUMHB010073048.1:0-12984 GCA_032359685.1 Pittosporum tobira | reverse complement strand
TAGAGAAATAACAAAAGGAAGATTTTTATTTATTAAATCATTCTCAAATATTTGGGTTCTCACACGCATGATCAGTGAATACAATTACCTTTGAGCCAATGAGATAAGATCAAAACTTGTCAAAGGTAAACACTACGGCCAAAAGCTCTTTCTCTGTGGTGGCGTAATTTAACTGCGCTCCTGTCAACATCCTACTAGCGTAATAGATTGGTCAAAAAATTTGTCCTTCCGTTGACCTATAACAGCCCCTATAGAAGTATCGCTAGCGTCGCACATCATCTCAAATGGTATGGTCCAGTCAGGAGATGTCATTATGGGTGTAGAAACTAGCTTTTCTTTTAAAGAATGAAACGCCTTTAAACAATCTTCATTAAATTGAAACTTAGCATGCTTTTCTATCAATGTAAAAAGAGGTCTGGCGATTTTTAAGAAGTCTTTAATAAATCTACGATAAAAACCAGCATGGCCCAAGAATCTGCGAAGCAACTTAACCAATGTTGGTGGGGGTAGATCAGATATTACTTCGATCTACCTCAATGCCTTTTTCAGAGATTTTATAACCCAAGACAATTCCTTCATTGACCATGAAATGGCATTTTTCCCAATTTAAAACTAAATTAGTCTTTTCACACCTTTTGAGGACCAACTCCAAATTATTTAGGCATGCATCGAAAGAGGATCTGAATACAAAAAAATCGTCCATGAAGACTTCAATATGCTTTTCCACCAGATCTAAGAATATAGCTACCATACATCTCTGGAAAGTGGCTGGAGCATTGCATAAATCGAACGACATTCTTCTGCATGCGAAAGTACCGTATGGACATGTAAAAGTTGTCTTCTTTTGATCCTCTAGAGTGATGGAAATCTGAAAGTATCCTGAATATCCATCTAAGAAACAATAGTACTCAAACCCGGCAAGCCTTTCGAGCATTTGGTCAATAAATGGCAGAGGGAAGTGGTCTTTCCTTGTACCTTCATTCAGCTTTCTGTAGTCGATACATACTCGCCACCCTGTAATAATCTGTATGGGAATTAACTCATTTTCTTCATTAGGGATTACAGACATACCACCTTTTTTTGGAACGACTTGTACTGGACTCACCCACACACTAACCAAAATCTAATAAATGATGCCTGCTTCCAGTAATTTAATTACCTCTGCTTTGATTACCTCTTGCATCTTTGGATTGAGTATTCTTTGTGGCTGGATGGTTGGTTTATGTGCTTCCTCCATCATAATCTTATGCATGCATAGTGAATGACTAATTCCCTTAATATCAACGATAGTCCATCCAATTGCTCTTTTGTGCTCCCTCAAGACTCGAAGTAGTTTTTCTTCCATCTCAATTGTTAATGAAGAGCATATAATCACGGGAAGAGAAGACGAATTCCTAAGAAAAGCATACTTAAGATGAGCTGGCAATTGCTTGAGCTCCAAAGTAGGTGATTCTTCGACGAACAGTTTTCGGGTAGGTCTTTCCTTTATTAATTCTCCATATGGTGGCTCGAAGGATTTTGACCATGGTTTATTTGCTCTTAAGAACTGAATTGTCTGGTCTATTTCATTGCACCCTATTTCATCTTCAATTGGTTGAGTCATAATTGGCAGTAATGGATCATCCTTTGATGTAAGCTGGATTATACTTTCTATGTTTGTCTTGACATCATCAATTCGCCAGCATTCATTGACTTGACTTGGATGCTTCATGGCCTTTAAGACATCGAAAGTGACTCACTCCTCTCCTAATCTAAGTACCAATTTACCTTGTTGTATGTCAATGAGAGCTACTCCTATGGCTAGGAAAGGTCTCCCCAAAATGATGGGTACTTCGATATCTTCTTCCATCTTGAACTTATCTACCTTGATTAGAAC
Organism: Pittosporum tobira; assembly: GCA_032359685.1. NCBI lineage: Eukaryota > Viridiplantae > Streptophyta > Magnoliopsida > Apiales > Pittosporaceae > Pittosporum > Pittosporum tobira. The sequence goes on along the minus strand of JAUMHB010073048.1, from coordinate 11,108 downwards.
ATTTTCCACGATACCCCTAGGCCATTTGATAAATCTATCGGCGAGTTAGAGGGATACTATCATATTCTTGACTTGGCCGACTCCTAACTTCTCAAACACTGAATAGGGCATTAAATTAATGCTTGCTCCCAGATCGCATAATGCTTTGTCGAAGTGGACGGCCCAATCTGACACGGAATGGTGAAACTTCCAGGGTCTTTGAGCTTAGAATGCAATTTATTTTGGAGAAGGGCTAAACATTCCTCATTTAGTTTCACCATCTCACCATCTTCCAATGTTCGTTTGTTGGCCAAAATATCCTTTAGAAATCTTGCATAGTTTGGCATTTGAGTTAATATATCAATGAATGGGAGATTGATTTATAATTTCTTGAGCATCTCCACAAATCTCGAAAATTGTGGCATATTCGCCTTCTTCTTCCTTACCAGTCGCTCAGGATATGGAATGGTTGGAGTGTATGGGTTTGGCGCGGGCGCCACTGTTTCTCCGTCTTTAAGGAAACGTGTTGTAGTTTTAAGAATTTCCTCCTTCTCTTTGTAGTTTTTTTCTTTAGAGAACTTCCTGTGGCTTTCACCTGTCCCTTATTCATGGTTCTTGGCTATCTAGTATTTTTCCGCTTCTTAGTTCAATAGCCCTTGCACTTTTTATAAGGTTCTTCTTGGTGTTGCTTAGAAGAGATCCACGTGGTCATTCAAACAATTGTTGTGCGAGTTAGCTAACTTCTTTTTCCAGATTTTGAAAAGCAGCTTCCTAATGGTTGAGTTTTGCATCGTTGCTCTTCATAGCCTCCTGCAGTATTTCTTGCACTGTTCAGTTTAGCCTTGTCTCCATCGTCTCTATGTTCTGGTCTAGTTGCCTCATTATGTCTTCTAGAGTTGTAGGTGATCTCTCTAACTGTGGTGCCTTTTGAACTTGCTAGTTTTGATTCCCCTATTTTAGATTAAGGTGGTTTCGCCATCCTAGATTATAAGTATTTGGATAGGGGTTATTATTATTTAAAAAATTTTGAGTCCACCCATAGTTAGATACATAGTTGGCATTTGCATTAGAAGGGGTAAAGGTATTTCCAGCTTGACAATCCAAATTGCCAAGGTTTGCCTGGCAGAAATCACAGGTGATGCTTTGGACTTTCGATACATTACCCATTTGAGAATTGATCGTCTGTGTAAGTTGTGCTAATTGAGATTTTATTTTGGATATCTCCTTTACCTCTCGAACTCTGTTTGTCCTCTTTGGTTGATATCTTTCAGAAGGCCAGTAGATGTTATTTGATGTCATCTTTTCCATCAACTGGAAAGCTTTCTCGAGTGATTTGCTACTGATGTTTCCTCTTGCCGCTACATCAATTGTGCTCCTGAAGCTTAAGTCGATTCCATTGTAAAATATATGCACTTGCATCCAAAGCGGTAGGTTATGGTGTGGGCATATCCCCAGTAGTTCCTTGAATCTTTCCCATGCTTCATATAATGACTCGCCAACAATTTGTGTAAATGTATTTATATCATTACGCATCTTCGCTAATTTGGATGGTGGGAAATATCTCATCAGAAACTTTTGTGTCATCTCGTCCCATGTTCGAATTAACCCTGCCAGTAAAGAAGTTAACCAACCATTTTTTTGTCTCAGAGGGAGAAAGGGAATATCCTTAAATGAATAGCATCAGTAGATACGTCTTTAAATTAGAATGTGTCGCATATCTCCAAAAAATTATTGATGTGGAGATTTGGGTCCTCGTTAGGTAGTCCATGGAAAAGTGCCGAGCTTTGGAGCATTTTTATCAAACCTGGCTTAAGGTCAAAATTGTTTGCCTGAATCGCCGAGCGAATTATGCTTGATGTGCAGTCTTGTAAGGACGGGGAAGAGAAATCCCCCATAGTCTTCCTTACAACGTTCTCGTGATTATCCCCCATTGTGGCGTCCTTGTGTTGTTCTGGTGTAGCCAAAGAATTGACTGTTGAGTTTTCTTGAGCTTGACTTTGTACCCTTTTTCATCTGTGCAGTGTTTTTTCGGGATCTGGGTCAAATTTATCTAGATCTCCTCTTTGGCTTCGTCTTTGCATACACCAAATCTAGACGTGAATGATCATATATGCACGATGCAAATAGAATAATTAAAACAGAAAAGAGAAATTATTAGATTAAGAAAAGAATTTTCAATATTGATAATAACTGAAAACTTTCAATCCCCAGCAACAGCGCCAAAAACTTGATCGGGATTCAGTGCAAGTGTACACCAATTAAATTATAGTATAAAAGATATTGATCCCATGAGAAATTATAATTTACTAACTATGTCTCACTTAGATAATTCTTTACTAATCTAACCAATTAATAAAGTTTTGATTTTTAAGAAACTAATTAATTACTAAATAAACTAAACTAATAAATTTAGAATTTCAATCAATAATAAGAAAGCGTGCTAAGATTTTGACTTCACATACCCATTCATAATCAGATCAATTAGTTTATCATATAAGTTATGAAATTTATTCTATTGTGATAGTGAAATTTTTCTAAATTAGTTGCTACTCTATCTCTAGTTATAGCCCCCCCTACTTCAATTATTAACCTCACAGCCTTCATGCGAAATTTAAATAATATGAAGAACATTAAGTTTTATGGAAATTTCCTGATTCACTAACCATCACGACTCATTTAGATATAGTTACTACCGAAACTACACAAACAACCTAAACTATCTCTAGCTAAATTTAATTTATGGTTATGTTTCACACGAGCTCTCACTAGTTTTCTCCTCTTGGTACTTGAACTATGTGACAAAATTCATCAAAATATTGATCAGATATCTAGAAGTATTAAGAATATGAAACATAACTCACAACATAATAACTTCACATAAAAAGCATGATAAAACGGTAGATCTAATTAATCATGGGCAGGATCCATCTAATTTTACCACAAAGAAATTTAGAACATAATAAAATTAAAAAAAAAATAAAGATAGATAGAACCATAGTTACTCGTACAGAAATCTTTCACCTTGCATTGAATTCTCCCTACCGAGCACCGTCTCTACAATACTACTACTAAACTACTAATTATTGATTATGAAAATTGATTACATGATACATAAATTGGTTTGAGATCTATGTTATTTATAGGACCAGAATTAAAATTTGAATCTAACTTAAATTCGTCCATGAATGGTCCAAATCGAATCCCTCTTTCAGAATCAGAATAGAATTAAAAAATCATAGTGCGACTATCTCCTACGGGCTACCTGTGGCCTATGTCACGGTCATGGTACTCCCCACGGTCTAGCCTTGGGAGTTGCTGGAATGTGGCTTTTTGATCCTTTAATTACAGTTTTGCCCTTCTTCAGTTCGGATTCATTTCTTGTCCATTCCAAACCCAAAATTGCACGAAAATAGGTCCAAAAACCTACAAAACAAAGTTCAACTAAGGAGTAGTGATCCAAACTAAATATATAACAATTATTGCATATTTGATTAGGTTTTTAAGCAAACAATGATAAATCAAGAGCAAAAAAAGTAAAATATTAATTACAAAATAGCTCTTATCACTTACCGATAGGTTAGAGACCCCCGATGTGGGAAGACAGACCCGCAATATTAGGCATTTAGGTTAAATTCAAGTTTTCTCGGGATCGATGAATCCACGATATATTGTAACCTAGAACTACCATGGTTATTTTTGTGTAACCTTTTTCTTTAACCAATAAGGCCCTTAGTTATATTACCTCGTGAATTATTGGTATACTAAAGTATATGCAAGCGCCCTACATTATGGTGGAATCATGCCTCCTAGAAGAGGACGATTTCCTTTGAACTGTCAGGCTCAGCCTGAAAACTCAATGCAACATTCGTAAACCTACTACGAGATACATTCCAGAACATATCACAACGACCAAATTCCCAGTGACCCCAAACGCACCAGTAGTTACGTTCAGAGAACTCCATGACGTATAACCACCCACTCTCCAAGGCAACAATGAACCGACAGAGACTCATACCTAGATAAGAGAAGTAGAGAAAGTCTTCAAGATCTTCTGAGTGGCAGATGACTAAAAACCTGTGTTCGCTTCTTATCTTCTGAAAGGGGGAAGCAAATTCCTGGTGGGAAGCCATTGAATAGAAGAATGAGAGAATTGAAGAAGTATGAGAGAATGGTGCAGCCGAAGAGGCTGAAGGTGAAGGAGTCATCGCTTGGGAGCAATTCAAAGAGCTGTTCTTTGAAAAGTACTTCCCAACGAGCATGACGGATAGGATGGAGACCAGGTTCCAAAATAGAAACAAGGGGACATGACAGTGGCGAAACATGACGTGAAATTTAATGAACTTGTACGTCTTGCTCCACACCAAGTCAATATGGAGCAGAAGAAGTCAAAGAGATTTAAGCAAGGGTTGAAACTCTAGCCCTTCAAAAGAGTAACTGTCTTAGGAATAGATAATTACGAAAAAAATTTAAAGAAGGCGACTGTCACCGAAGGAAGTGGGGATGCCATATCAAAGTTCAATAAGGGCAACAAGAAGAATGATGGAAAGAAGGAGAAATGGGATGGAGGAAGGTCAGCTAAGGGGAGCCACAACCAGCGAAGCAGGGCCCAATAAGGTAACAACAAGAAGAGGCCCAACGAGGAAAGTAGTGGAGGAGGATCAACCTAGAGGAAAAAAGGGGATAGCAAAATTATAAGTGACAGTGAAGATAGAGATTAATGAAGTTTATGTCATAGTAGAAATAAAATGATGAACCGTATGAGAAAGAGAGCTTGTCAGATGGCTGAGTTCAACAATTTTAAACTATAAGGAAATTTGAGATGAGGGGGTCCATTGACACCGAAGCGAGTCGAGATACCTAGAAGTTAAGTTATGAATGCAGACGTAAGCGAGGAGACTGAAGGCGCAAGATGGATAGAAGGTGAATACTTATAGAGGACAACGAAAAATATACGAAGGAAAATGGTGGCAGGCCAGATAAGCGGAAGGGAGATTTGAATAATATGTGCGAGTACATGTGAGATAGAATGAGGATGAAAGCTCAGGAAAATTCTTCTGGAAACATATTAGTAGTGACTGAATACGAAGGGAGGTGATGTAAACCAACACACGTTGGTCGAAGGATATGCATGAGGAGACAAGTGTGAGGACAGTACAGAAGGAGACGTATGGTTGAATGAATAAGTAGAAAAGTTGCAAGAAGGACGGCAGATATGATGAATAAGATAAGTAGAGATAAAGTTACGAAAGTGCAAGTATTTGAGAAACAAGAGGCGTGATGGGATAAAAGATAAAGTATAAAGTGACGAAGTAGAAGTTGAATGAATGACAGTCTGAGGAGTAAGCAAGAATGTGAGAGAAGCAAGCGAGAGGTAAAAGTTATGGTAGCAAGAAGGCAAAGGAAGTAAGCGAGAGGTAAAAGTTATGGTAGGATTGAAAGTTAAACGGTATGATAATGTTGAAAGTTGAAAGTTATGATGAAAATGGAGGCTGAAAGTAATGATAAAGGTTGAAAGTTGAAGATCATGTTGAAGCTAAAAGTTACGACAAAGCTAAAGGTTGAAAATTAAGATGAAGTTACTGTTAGAAGGAGGCAAGTGTTTGACAGAATGATAGATTGAAAAAAAAAATAGGCGAATGATGAAAGAAGTCAAAAAGGAGATTAGTCTCGATGTGATACTAAGTACGTAGTGTAGACACCACAAGATTCATATTGAGTCTTATATGGACCGAGTGAAGGGAAGGAGTATGGAGTTTTATAAACTTCAAAATTATTGGAAAGTTTAAAGAACGAAAGTATAAGATAAGTACGAATATTTAATTGCCGAATGAGACCTAAAAGATTATGTATTTTCATATAACTGTCGAGAGGTTGTGTTGATTCAACATAAGATGATGATGACCATATGATTATCGTGTAATATATATTAATGCATCTTGTAATGCAGTGAATAATGTTATTCTCAGTTATCCGAGATAGAATGTTGACTATACAAGAAATGTAGTCATGTGAAGGGAATGTTGATGAAATTATTATATGTAGTAGAATATCGATAAGATTGGTTATGTATAAAGGTTAATTACTTGACTTGGGGACTTTTGCAAGGAATTTTTTTTTAAATAAAATCAAGTAGGGAATAGATTATGAGACTCACATATGAAAGTCGCTATGTTTTAAAAATATTTTCGACCCTCCACGACTTGTATTGAAAACTTTTGATGTTATATTGGATGGCCACCAATATAATTTATCGAGAAGTTTCAGCAGAACCTAGGATGGTATAGTTTAACCACCCTACCCTTATGGGTGTGGATATTCACATTCAGTGCAACATAAGGCATTCCATTCTTGTGGAACGATATGGGTTACTGATATGGACAATAACTTATGTTAGTTGGTAAGACTACACTACTATTGCGATTCTGGAATAACAGATCATATCTCTGATTATGGGATGGGGGTATGATGATTTAAGTTTCGAATAGCTGATGTGATATTCAAATCCAAAGTATTTGATTGAGTGTGTTTAATCAAATTCAAAAACGACTTGTGTGTTTCGAAATGCATGGTACTATGTTACGAAATATTATTGAACGTATTTTCAATATAAAACAGAGTTTTGAAAATTGCTACAGCATTCCGTCTATGATAGTACGGACACAGGCAAGACCCTTCCGTCATCGCTTTCACCTTAAAAGAGAAGAATCGACCAGGACGAGAATGCCTTCAGACATGCCAGCGATGGAATCGCCAACCTTGTAGAGCCTTTTTTTCAACAGTTGTGAGAGTTTTCAGTAAATCCTAAACTTCACCCGGTTTTGGCCTTCTTATTTTTCATACTCGCAAAAGTACTTTATTCAACACCTAACTTACGTTTAAACCTAGTAAGAAAACCACTAAGACTAGGACTGGATGGTGCAGGTCATTTACTGCATCTACAAACGGATGACTCAGCAACGTCATGAGTAAGATAGCAAAAATCTTATGAGGGATAAGATATGATGTGTTCAAAATGAAAGTCAATAAATTTTTCATATATTAAAGATATATGTATAAGTATATTCGATATAATTTTCGAAGAGATACCACCTCTGATCCATAAGTCCATAGTATAAAGTAACAAACGAAAAGTTGTAATGAGAAAGAGATGTTTGATGAAAATCGAACATATGACGAAGTTAACTAATTCTAGTCGTGTCTATGGACATACCCATAGGGTCAAGACTTAGCACCCGAATTAGAACCGAATATGCCAAGGACCCAACATTTATGTGTGGAATACCCTCCATAATGTTAAAGAGACGCATGATATATAGGTCATGTGAAAAGGATAGTAGATGTTGAAAGGACATTTTGAAAATAGTATTACCTTATAGACAACGAATGGTGATGAATAAGGGAAAGATTGAAAAGGTAAGTTACGAATGAAGGCCCATTAAACTGGCGTTATGTACAAGATAGTATTATGCCCTATTATTATAGAGGGAGTAATTCAATGAGAACCCCGTTGTATTGGAATGAAGTTGGAGAAAGAAAACTGGAAGGACCTGAGCTGGTACAACAAGTCAAAGATGCTGTCAAGGTTATTCGCGAAAAGAGAAAAACAGCTCAGGATAGACAGAAAGAATATGCGGGTCACCACCGTAAAGATAAAACCCTGGAAGTAAGCGAATACGCATTTCTGAAAGTGTAACCCTGGAAGGGAATGATGAGATTTGGCAAAAAAAGAAAACTGAGTCCCAAATTTGTGGGACCTTTCCAAATCTTAAAGAGAATCGGAGCAGTGGCCTACGAACTAGCCCTACCGCTAGCATTAGGGCATATTCACAACTTGTTTCACATAGCCATGCTATGCCCGTACAAACCTGACTCCCATGGAGCAACCGACTACCAACCTATTGAGATGAATCAAGACTTGACCTACGTCTAAGTCCCAGTGACGATAGTCAACCACCAAGTCAAGAAATTGCGCAACAAAGACGTCGCGTTAGTCAAAGTGACATGGAGGAACCACGACGTCAAGGAAGTAACGTGAGAGCTAAAAAGTGATATGGAGAATTACCCCCAATTATTTCAAATGTAAAATTTTGGGGACAAAATTTCTATAAGGGGGAGAATGTGAGAACCCGAATTTATTAGTGAACGATCTATAATTCAAATTTCTCCTTTATATTATCTGACGAAATTATTTCCTGCGTCGTTATGTTTCAGAAATTTGAATTAAATAAGAACATTATGCTCAAGGGCATTTTTGTTATTTTGATAAAAGTTATGCCCCAAGGGCATTTTGGTCATTTTGACTAAAAAGTCAAAAAATGTTCAGAATCATAAAATGACCAAAGATCTGGAACTAACACGAAAAAATAGTGAATCGAGACGCCGTCAGATTTTTGATTTGACCTAGTCCCAGGTCAACTTTTTGATCAGATCATCGTTTGGAAAAACAGATAGCGTTGTTGGAATCGCAGTATGTCAAAATATATGGATAGAGTATAATATTATATTTTTGTAATTTTTGACTTTTTAAATTATTATTTAATTATTAAATTAATTAGTTCACAAATTGAGGCAAAATAGCAATTTAAATTTTGAAATTTTAGCCAAGTTAACCAGGTGGGGCCCATTAACGCGCAGGCCCCAGACCTTTGTCTTTTTCTCCATTATCCCCTTCCCTTTTCTTTCTTTTTTTCTTTTCCCCATTTCCCTTTTCTCTCATTTCTTTTTGCCCCCAGCCTTTTCTACAACTTCTGAACCTTGCCAAATCTGTGCTCAATTCTTTTCTTGTTTTGATCTGAGTTATTAGACATTATAAATTGTCTTTAAAACATAGGACAATCAAACCCTGAAGTCACATTTCAACTGAGCACAAACCTGCAGAAGATATTTTCTCTGTTCTGGGTATGCAAATTCGAAGGCTCGATTTTGTTGTTGTTTAGATTAAATTGATGACTAGAATAGCATCTAAGAGTTTCTTAAAATCGATTTAAGCCTTCAATCGATCGAAACGGTCAAGAATCGATCTATTTAAGGTCGATTCACAGTCGGATTATTTTCGGCGTGTTATTGACCAAAGATCGGATGTTTAGGCTCGAATCGGATGTGTTTGAGTCAATTGAAGGGTCCAATGGATTCCTGCAGTTGCAAGGATCATTTTGGTACCTTTCAATCAAGTTTTTGTGATGCTTTAAAGCCTGTTTGAATTTTCCCGGCGAGCTTCAGGCCGCCGGTGATGGCTTCTTGGCTGGAACCGAGGACGATGAACATGGCCTTCCTATTCTTGAGGTTTCAGGTCACAGGGATGGTGAGATTCGATGTTCCATCAATTCCTTTGCCACAAAACCAAGTTTACCTTTTGATTCAGTGTGTGTATGTGTGTGTGTGTGTGGCCATGGCATCCCACTGCCAACCACTACCAGGCCAGCCGACCAGCCAAACCATCAGTTAGGCGACCGAAAACGAAGGAAAAGGGGCTGACTAGTCAATGAGTCAATAGTTGACTTAGTCAACTAACTTTTGGCTCGGCCGCCGAGCCAATCCTTCCGATGTTCGAATCCGAGAAGGGGTCGACCAGACCAACCAATCAATGGTCGACTTGGTCGACTATTACCTTACTCGACCGACCAGTTAGTGCTGACCTCTGCCATGCAGACTGACTGGCCAGATTACCGATCTGACAGCAAGGGACAAGGAAGAAATAGCCGACTGATCAGCCAACCGATGGTTGACTTGGTCAGCCGTTACCTGACTTAAATTATTTTGATTATGTTATTATTATTTTCTTATTATTATCGTTACCATTTTTATTATCATTATTTCTCATAAGGGTTAAATTACTGAAATACCTCTAATAGCATATTTACCAAAATACCCTTCTGCCTAAAAGACAGAATACCCTTTTGTGTGTTTTACCAAAATACCCCTCTGCGGCAAACTACTAAACTGCCCGTAGGGCATATTTACAAAAATACCACTGCTACATATTTACAGAAATGCCACTACTGTATATTTACAAAAATGCCACTGTTACACTATTTACAAAAATGCCATTGCAGCATTACTTACAAGACTGCCATTTTACCCTTATTTACAACAATGTCATTGAGTTGGAAAAATTAGAAAAGAACATGTTAAACTTATTTTTAACTTGGAAATTTATTTTTCTTAAATTAGAAAAATATTGTATTTAATTAAATTATATTTTATTTAGACAATAAATTAGAATATTTAAGGAATATTATTTTCATATTTTTTGCAATGATTTGAATATCATATGATTACACCTCATATCTATTATTTTAAGCACCATATATTTTGTACATAAATGTTATGTTCATTTTTATCCGAACAAGGATCCAATGAAGTATTTTAGGGTTGAGAATACCCCGGGATAAATATGAGAAATAAATTAAACGGAATGAGTCAAATGACAAATTGTCAAGTAATAACAATTTTGCTCGTTAAAATTTTGAGTGCGTTTATGTCATTTTTAAATTAAGAAAACTCCAAGATGCTTAGAATTATTTTGAGAGTGAGCTACCTATTTTGAAAATGATGATACTAACGATAGTCCATTACTATTATAAGAACGTACGTGAGTGAGGAAGAAAAATTGTTGAGAACAAAATGCGTTATATGGAAAGTCTAGGAAAGCTTTGCTAAGGTAAGTTTATTATTCCCCACTTATGCATAAGATATTGTTCACTTATGCATGTGTTTTATTCAGCTTTTCATACGTATGATTTAATTTCCATTATACGTAATTTCCATGATTGTACAAGTTTAACTACTAGTGCATTATTTGTTGTTCAAGCATGATTCTTGAACTTGTTTAAAAATGATTATGCATATCTACCATGTATAAGCATGCCATGTTATTGAAGCGTTTATTATTTTCTCATGATTCATGATATTTTGAGATCAAATAATTGAACATAGCTAAAGACCGGTGTACCAGGACTCTACATGGTTAACTCCTCTATTTGTAACGTATACGGGCACGAGATGTTAAACTTGATTGCGTGTCGAGAATGACAAAGTGTCGGGCAAAAAACTCACCCAATTGGTGTTCAATTATTCAAAATGTTAAATGTTGAATGGCGTGGTATTACATTTACTCGTATATCATGCAT
>JAUMHB010073047.1:0-32688 GCA_032359685.1 Pittosporum tobira | reverse complement strand
TTTATTATTTAGATAAAAGTAATTATAATTTTTAATTATATTTTAAATTAGAATAGTCCAGAAGTTTATTTAAGGTAACAGAGTATTATTAAGAGATTTGTTTCCTTTTAAAATAGGATTTTACTTGTTCGTTAAGTTTAGGGTTTCCAGCTGCCGTCTATTTAAATTCTCGTAATGTTTCATTGGGAGGAGAGTGAATTATTATGAATTGAGTAAATCCTCGTGGTTTTATTTGTCTGCGGACACGAGCGATCTCTACGGAGAGACCTCAAAACACACTGCGGTGTGACTGATTTCCTGCAGAAATAAGCAAAATTTATCCTTTGCTATCTTTTTTATTATTTTCACCAATTCTATCTTTTGTCCTACATCAGGTTTCCCGAGATAGTAGTCCATTAACCGACTTGGATGATAATAAGTCTTTTAAATAAATGCTTTCAGGCCATTGGAGACCATAAATTTTTGAAATCAAGTTCAGTGAATAAGGAATTTGAAGCTGATATCTTACATTTTATATGACTGATACTTGATATTATTTATCTAGTCTGATGCTGTTCTAATGGAACGCTGGTCTTTTCTCAGTGTTGATCGGAATAAGTATCAGATTCAGATACCCTTACCTCCAAAAATTGATCCAAGCGTAACAATGATGACAGTAGAAGAGAAACCTGATGTTACATACAACGATGTTGGTGGATGTAAGGAGCAGATTGAAAAAATGCGAGAGGTGTGTGAAATATAAGTCTGGTTTTTGATAGTGATGACCCTTTGTGGGTGTAAGATGTGTATCTTACAGTTCTACATTACTGTCACTCTGTATTTTTTGTACCACTGTGTTTTATCTAAATTTTGATTTACAGATATTACTCTCATATCCTATATTATTTATTTCTGTTGTTTTCACTTGTAGGTTGTTGAACTGCCCATGCTTCACCCTGAGAAATTTGTTAAGCTCGGAATTGACCCCCCCAAGGGAGTTCTCTGCTATGGTCCTCCTGGAACAGGTAAAACACTTTTAGCCAGAGCTGTAGCTAACAGAACCGATGCATGCTTCATTCGTGTCATTGGGAGTGAGCTTGTTCAGAAGTATGTTGGTGAGGGAGCCCGAATGGTCCGCGAACTGTTTCAGGTTGGTTGCATATGCTTGCTGGTTCATGATCTAAAATTGTTCAACAAATTTTATCTGACACAAATATTTTTATTTTTTTTGGGAGATGGCACGCTCAAAAAAGGCTTGCATAGTTTTTTTTGATGAAGTTGATGCCATCGGAGGTGCACGTTTCGATGATGGTGTGGGTGGAGATAATGAGGTTCAGCGCACAATGCTTGAAATTGTAAATCAGCTTGATGGATTTGATGCGCGTGGAAATATTAAAGTTCTAATGGCAACAAACAGGTTAACTGGGCAATTTTGCATGCAACTGCTGTATTTAATTCATATCTGTGTTGCAGATTTTCTGCTGTATTTAATTCATATCTGTGTTGCAGATTTTAATTTTTCCATTGTTTGTACATTTTCCAGACCTGACACACTTGATCCAGCACTACTACGTCCTGGGAGGTTAGACCGCAAAGTTGAATTTGGCCTACCTGATCTGGAAAGCAGGACCCAAATATTTAAGATCCACACACGGACTATGAACTGTGAAAGGGATATTCGATTTGAACTCCTGGCTCGCCTCTGCCCAAATTCAACTGGTACGTCTTCGTAGTCATGCATTTCATTGCCATGTTCTTAATACCGCTGCTTTGGTATGAATAACTTGCAAATAATGTAAAACTCTTGAAAGAAGATTTGTTCTTGTAATCAAGTTAGTAAATTGGTTTTTTAAGAAGCTTTCATTGTTCCATATCCCCAATTTGGGACCCTTTTTATTGTCTTTTTTATATTTGGATTCTAAAAACTAATGAACTTTTTTTTTTTCTTTCCTTTTTTTCGTGTTTTTCGTGTGTTAGGAGCGGACATAAGGAGTGTATGCACAGAGGCTGGTATGTACGCCATTAGAGCAAGAAGGAAAACGGTGACAGAAAAGGACTTCCTGGATGCAGTGAACAAAGTCATCAAGGGGTACCAGAAGTTTAGTGCGACTCCCAAGTATATGGTTTACAATTAACAAGAAGACTGAGATAGTGACCTTTCACCCTTCTGTTTGTGTACCCTTTTATGGAGGGAGAGAGAGGCTCAGATTCCCCTCTCTCCAGTCCTTGACATTTGTATCCTTTGGTACGTTGAGGTTGTATTTTTCCATTTATCTTTTTGGCATTGTCTGTAAAGTCAGCTGATTTAAGACCGTATAATGTTATCTTTTGATATTTTAAGAAATTATTATTATTTAATCCCATCAGAATTGCTTCTTGTTTTCTTCACAAGGTGGTTCAGTTTTGGGAATGTTGTTGAATGAGGGTAAAGTGGGATAAGCAGAGGTGAGTTTGATATTATTTTCGGGGACTAAAAAGCATTTTGAATCCTGGAAAATAAACATCTCGAAAGGCGGCTCCATATTTATTTATTTCCTTTTTATATTTCAATTAACTATGATATTTCAATTAACTATCAGTCATTTATTTATTTATTTCCTTTTTACCATCTGTTTGTAAACTGACATACTAATTATTATTACTCAAATTTGGCCATCCGCACGCGCACACGACTCATGGAAGTGGAGTGGTGCCAGGCGGTGTAAAGTGCAACAACATTCAAGTACAAAAGAAAAACTTGGTGCAAAATTATTCAGTATGCACAAATCTCACCATTCTCTTTTTATCATACGTACAATGAAACATGGGAGATGCATTCAATGCATCAGCAACAAGTAATAAAAGAAGAAAGAATGGAACATTAAAAATTAAAAAAACAAACAAACAAGAAGGGAGAACAAGTCGAGGAAGCAGCAGCAGCCACCCCATATGCTTCATCTCTGCCCATAATAATCTAGAAATCATCTGCATTGTCAGCAGCACGTGGGGATGCACTTTGTTCATTCCCTACTGTTGTTCTCTTGCTCATGTTGGCACGTTGCACTAGCCGCACCAATGCTTCAACTACTTCTGACATGGGTGGCCGAAACTCAGGCTCCGGCTGCCCCCAAACAAGAGATTATAAATAATAGAGGAAATTAGAACAATACCATAACATTATAATAGTGGATGAATAAAGCTGTAGCAATTCTCCAATTCAATGCCCAAGACTTATTATTATTACCTGTACACATAGAGCAATTACATCAGCAAACCGGGAGAGGGATTTAACAGGATACAGCCCATTCAGTGCTGGATCAACCATCTTTGCCAGAGCATCAATGTCATGAAGCTGAGGTGTAGCCCATCGAACCAAAGACTGTTCAGACCTAGGCCTTGAACTACATCAAAGGTGATAGATCACAAACTTCAAAATCGTACAATTCATATATGTATATATACAATGAATGCAGCAATCACTCATGGTTCAACATCTTACCTATCAAATGGTTTCCGTCCACTAAGAAGCTCCAACATGGCAACTCCAAAACTGTAAACATCGCTTTTTATGGTGTATTGAGCAGACATGGCAACTTCTGGTGCGCTGTATCCAGAACCAGCATTATGATTCAGTGCCTGTAAAAGTCAACAACCACGCAACAGAAGAAAGTTTAAGTGCAAACTTGCCATAACTTTCAATATATAATAAAAATAACCTTCAATATATGCTAAAAATCTGGTTAATAAATTGGGGTTCAACCACGCAGGCAAATTATGTCCTCTTCTATTTACTAAGAATTTGTCTTTCATTTGCTCAGTAGAAATCTTGTTCTCATTGTGATTAACAAGAATTCAGATACAATGAAAATCAAGTAGTGCCTTGAGACCAAAAATTAAGAGGCTCAAATTATGAACTCTTAGAACAACGCAATGCATATATTTAAATAATTTGAAAGAAGTGAAAAATAATTCAGAACATATGTGAGTATAACTAGAAACATATAACTATTACTAGCTTCTGTGTTCTCTAGATTAGCAATATTAAAAAGCTGCAACCCTCAGATCTTTTCATTCTTTCTGTCCTGCTTAACTAAACAAAACATGACAGAAAGACAACTTCCATTTCCTAGGGAATGTCGAAGCACATGACGACTTCCACTTCTTCATCACCTCCATTACTAGATATATCAGTAGTAATCAAAGACTAGCTGAAAATAGTAAGTCACTGCACATACCTGGTCAGCATCTAGGACAAGGGCTGCTAACCCACAATCTGAAAGGTGAGGATTGAGCTCCATGTCTAGCAATATATTGGCTGATTTGAAATTTTTATGAACAACAGATGGTGAGCAAACTTCATGAAGATACCTGTAGAAAAAATAGGTCAGCACATGCTCACGAGTTTCATGGAAGAAATGTTCTTTTTTTTTTCTTCTTTTTTTTCCCCATTATAAATAAAACAAGTAGGTCATAGATGGAAGAAATTAATTGTATCGTTACATCACATGTATGTCAAAAAAATATCTATATCATGTCAAATACTCACTCTAATACACGTGCAGTCCCCAAAGCAATCTTGACACGGGTGTTCCATGTTAATGGCTTGCTGTATTCATCTGAGAGGTGCAAGTAATCATGCAGAGAACCATTTTTATAGTACTCATAAACTAGTAGGTGCTGTCCATGCTCTGAACAATATCCCACCAGCTTCGTCACATTAGGATGTCTTAATCGGGATATATCTGAAACCATGTTCATAAAATCTTCCGACATGTGATTGGGAAGAACAGATGATTTTATTTTCTTTACAGCAAGAACCTAATAAAATATCAGTAAAAGTTGGCATCAATAAAAGGATTAATCTTCAAATGTGCATGATGAGGAAAATCATATAGTATCATGTAATTAAATGGAAAGAAAAAGAGTATATACCCTACCCTGCCATCATCAAATTGTGCCCGATAAACACGTCCGGTGGATCCTTCGCCAATAAGGTCCTCAACACTAAAGCTATTTGTCGCTATTTGCAGGTCTGCTATTGAATATGATGTGGCGTTAATGGGAGCTGTGCTTACTTTCTTGGTAACAATAGGTTGTACTGACAGGTCATCTTCATCAAATGATTTGTGACGATCAGCTGGTGGAGGTCTAAGATTCATTGAGGCAGAAGTTTCAAATTGTTTTGTAATTGTTGTGGCGGAAGTTTGAGTAGATTTCATTTCTGCAAAAACAACATTACGGAGATATATAAACGAACAGAGCCCGGGAACACTATGAAAATGTCAAATATTGCTGACCCAGGTAATAACATTGAATGGAAAGGACCAGTACCTTGGACTGCCTGCGAAGTGAAAGACGTGAAAGGTTGACTGTCAACCTTTTCTATGTCCATAGATGGCCTTTTGGTTTTGGATCTTCTCTTCACCAAAAAGAATGCAACTATAGCTCCAACAACTAAAATCGATATAACAATTCCTGCAACACCACCGCCTCCAATACCTGATTTCTTGCTGCCACCACCACTGCCATCTGATGGGCTACCATTACCACCATTAGATTTATGATTACGGTTGCCACCACTGCTGGCTGGTGGCGTGCCAGGTGGAGGAGGCGGTGCAGGACCTGAACTCCACAAGTTTCCTTTGCTCCTGTTTTGAGAATTAAGAATCTATTATTGCCCAAATTGAAAAGAAATTGCCTCTGTAATTAAGAATTAAGAGTCAAAATGTTTGAAATGCTTACTGAATATTTATGTTTTTCAATCTCTCAGGAACCCAACCACTGAAATGGTTATTTTCAATATTCCTGATATCAAAGCATGATCAAGTGTGAACCACCAAGTTAGATGTTTCTTCATAAAGGCCTTTTAACGATTGTAAATAATAAGAAACTTATATCACTCACAGATTATCAAGGGGAAGATTAGCAAGAACATCTATAGTGCCAGTAAACTGGTTGTTTTGCAAATACCTGCACAACGATTTTAAGTTTGATCCAAGGAAGTACGAAAATTAAAATTAACATCAGAATTATGTGGTACAAGATTTATATACTTACATATTGTTCATACTTGAAAGCAAGCTGAAACTTCGAGGAAGGTCGCCTGTCATAGCATTAAAGGAGAAATCCCTGGTGCACGGAAGTATATAACTGTGAATGAAGGCCTTTCTAACCAAGCAATGTATAAGAAGTATATATATCTTTACTGGACAAATAAAAAGCTAAACTATTGAGTATAAACTATAAACCAATAAAATACTATAGCTCTGAGCTAGAGGGGCGGTGTCAATCTCACAGTGTAGATAGGGCAGAAAGTGATCCAAACATGTCATTAAACTGGCCTTGAAGTTGATTGTGACTGAGATTTCTATAATCATGAAAAAAATGAAATATCAACAGTTAAATTTGGGCAATTAAATAAATTTGGAACAAAACAGAAAAGAAAGTAACATCCGACTAACAGGTATTTAAGGGAAGTCATCTGCGATATGGAATATGGGGCGCCACCATTGAAACCGCATCCAGCAAGATTTCTACATTATTATAGAAATGATAAGGAATTATAATAAGCACTACAAGAGAAAAAAAATAAAAATAAGGAATTAATGTTGACAGGAAGCCTACAATTGCTGCACGTTTGGTGGAAGCCCAAAAGGTATCTGATTCCCTAGATTATTATTGCTTATGTCACTGCAATATCATCGTCATATCCCCACATCAAATACTGATTCCGTAAATAGGAAGAAACAAAATATCAACAAAATGTAGAGGCTTTGCTCTTACAAGTTGGTTACTGATGTCAGACTGGCAAGTTGGTACCCCATCGATCCAGAAAGTCCCAGATCTGATAAATTGCTGATTAAAAATAAATAGCCAGGAAAATATCAGATATCAGCCGCATATGTGATGATGCCCAACTACTCAGAAGAGCTGTGAAATGGAAGGGTAAAAATGTCAAACAAAACTCACATTTCTGTGACGTTTGAGCCTGAGCACTTGATGCCTTTCCAGGACTCTCCACAAGGATCACCACCATTTGCATTCCACTTTGTTAGCTGCTGCGGTGAATTCAGACTAGTATACAACACCCTGAGAGCAGAGCCTGTGTGCCGAGCAAAAAATGCCACGTATATATGAGATAATAATCTTACTCTAATCTTATTCTTCCGACAAAAGTAAAAAAACAGCCGTCGTGAAAAATCAAGGCGAAATGTGTTCAAACGGAAATTAAGATTCAAGCTATGATAAAGAATGATTTTTTGACCCAAAGCAACAAGTATCCAGCATAATTAAGCAGAAGGTTCATGCACCAAGGAAGAGAGACTGTGTTCTATTCCATGGAACCTAGCGAATTTGATGACTGGACATGCTGCTGCTCAAAGCAGTCTCCTCTTGAAACTTCCAATGACCATTGTGGCATCGTCACACTCTTGCTACCTTCAAGTACTATTATGATTGTTGCCAATTTTTTATATATAGTTATATACTACATTATTCCTGGAGTCCTTTAAAGAACCCCCTCCCCCATTCTCCTTCCCAACCGAATAAAAACAAAACTATAATGAATGCACATTTGCCCTAAAACTTATCCAAAAATAGCCTGCCCTAACTTTGAAATAATTATTCAACCTAGTAGATTCAGAATAAGGATGTCAAGACCCACACATAAGGCTCAATTTTCTTGACAATACCGTTAATTAAAGACGTGTTTTTTTTTTTTTTAATCTCCTGTAATTGCCATTAGCTGATGATTTAGCTTCAACTTTCTGAGATAAAGATGTGAAATCTACACCCCAAAAATCGAACCAGTAAATAGCTAATGTCCATCACTAAGACAACCAAAATTTCCCAAAACCATAGACGAACAATCAAAATATTTACCCAAATAGGTAATAGATAGAGACAAGAATAAAATGGGTACATAAAAGAAGTTGGATAGAAGTACTAACCATCTGTTGGATCTGTATCACCAGTAATGGAGCTTGGTCCCCAGACCAGAGTGGTGAGAAGCAATGCTACTACGACCACCTCTCTCATCTTTTCTCTCTCTCTTCTTCTTCTTCTGCAGTTCTACGTCTCCCTATTAGGACAAAGGTTAAGGTTGTCCAAACTTGAGAACAGAAAAACGAGTATATTATCTGTCACTTTTTTATTGATTTATTAGTTTTGGTAAATATATATATATATATATATATAGAAATAGAAAAAGGGTACTATTTTATTTTATGGAAAAAGATTAGAGTGGTGTTGTTGAGTGTTGTTGTTGAATCCCTTGTGTACCAAAGGCATACCCGTTCAAAGAAAAGCTGGCAGGCACGATCCGGTAGAAGAATCCAAAGCCACAGAAATCAGTACTAGTATTTAGAATAATGATGTACTTATATGGTAGTAAAAACTTTAGATACGGAGGGGTGTGTGTGACTGGGTGTAATCTTTATATATATGGTATGGTATGGTATGGTATGGTATGGTATGGTATGGAAGCAGTAGTAGTAGTAATCTTGAGTGTTTAATTAATTACGAATAATCTTTTATTATAAATAAAATAAAGACGCTTACATTTTCCAGCTGGAGGAGTGACTCCTCCACCGCTCCGGCTGTAATTATATACGTTTTACAGTTTTGGGTGCACCGAGTCACGGGATACGGATGAGGAAGAGGGGGAGGTAGTTCTGTACTTCTGTTGTCTGTTTGTTTGAATTACGAGCAAACCACGACTATTTCATAGGGGGGAGTATTTTTTCACTTGTTTTTTTTCCGGATCTACAAATCCTGGCTAGACATTTCTTTAAAAATGTTGCATTTGTATTACTCACTCCATTTTCTTTTTTTCTTTTTTTTAAATCTTTCTTGTAAATTACTACTGAATTGGAGTAATAAGATTCTGGACCCAAACCTTAACCAAACAAATTACTGTTGTACATTTTTACTACTGTGGTACTACTATTTAAATAATTATGGGGGCCGGCCTAAATATATAATCTAAACAATTTCGTTAGTAATAATTTATAAAAATAAATTTTTTGTTGCATACATTCATTTAATTATAATTAACATATTTTTTTCAAAAAAAATAATATTAATTACATTAAATTAATTTACACCTCTTAAATAATTTCTACCAATTTGAATGTTAAAATGTTACAAATTTATTTTTTAAAATTAATAATACTTTTACATGTTTAAAGCAGAGAAACACGCAGAGACATATTCCTTACTTTGAATAATTTATTCATTTTGTCGCCAATTTTAGTCATCTTCGTACTATTGTTAAAAAATACTACTATATCTGACTGAATTTTTAATGTTTTAGTTTTTTTATTTATGTTTAACACATATTTGTATTTAAGATGTTTCAAAAGTATATTTATATATTATTATATATTTAAAAAAAATTGTATGTTATATTTTTTTTAATATAACTAATATATATATATATATATAAGAAAAATATAATTTACAATTTTTATTTTTAAGATGTCTTGAAACTCATGGTAAATAAAAAAAAAATACAAGAACAATTAAACTTGGACGGAATAAAAGGATGGATCCCCTCTCATTTATTTTAAATCTCTTTAATCCCCCATAGGATATAGTCGTAAGATCATTAATTAGTGAAAAACTAAAATTTTAGTCAATGATCTTCCCAACTAAATTATCAACTTTAATTAGTACAGTAGCTGCTACTTGTGAAAAATTGAAGATGATTACAAATAAATTATTCATAGTAGTATTAATTAGCAATTAATGAGGTATAAAACAATCTAATCTAATCATATCATATTTTTTAAAAAAAAATTGAACTTTTTTCCTTTTGAGTGAGTAATAGAAAACGGAACTCGCGTAACCACCGCGTGATTGATGTTGTTCATTACGTTTTATTGTCTGAAAACAAAATGCAAACCAACCGAAACATGAAGAAAGGTGGTGGCAGTGATGCGATGTCCAATAAAAAAGACAAACAAAAGGAGTGTCATTGAAACAAATTAGATTTCTATTTTTTTTTTTTTAATAATCCATCCAATTTTTGAAGTCTATTTTATCAATTTTTTTATTACTTGTAATATTTTTTTTTTTTTTTAAAACGTATTGCAAATACATTTAGACATATATAACATTTTTTTTAATTTTTTTTTGATAGAGACATGTATGGCATTAACCCGCCATTTATAATTGCATAAATATAAATAAATAAAAAATAAAAATACCTATCATAACATTTTTGTGCTTTTCAAAATGTGTGTCTTTTTTTTTTTTTTTTATATTTTAAAATCATAGAAGAAGAAGAATGTCAAGCACTGACTGATAATAAAACAACACAATTTATTTTATTGACAGGAGGATAACGCGTGGGGTTTTATATGTATTGTACTTATCGCAACCCAACTTAATTATCGCAACCCAACTTAATTATTGCAACCAAAAACTAAAAGCCTAAATGACGTGTCCGTTCGGCCATATGAGTCGCCAATAAAAAGTATACAAATAATTTACACCACCCCACCCCACCCCACCCCACCCCCACACGTAGTAGACTCGTAGCTAATAAATGGTTTGGTGAATGGTGATGTTACAATAGTTTTATTTTAATAAATTTATTATTAGCACGTAACACAAATTTACTAATATAGTATGGAGTATTACGGGTTTGTTTTATATTGTTTATTTTATAATAATTTATATTTTATTTATTGATTATAAATTTTTTAATTAAAAAAATATTTATTAATTAATTTTTAAAATTAAATCAATAATATTTATATATTTAATTTATAAAAAAAATTAAATTATTTTTTAAAATTAATTTTAAAAAATAATTTTTAAAAATAAATTATAATCACAAATAATCAATAAAAAACCAAACAAGACATACGTTTAATTAACAGGAGTAACATTTTTGTGGGACCTATCTTATCTACTCACCTCTCCACGTCCTACATACATACATACATCATACGTTACTAGTATTAATAACCACTACAAGTTATCTTATTGAATTTTTCTCCTTTTGAAATCATCTAAAAGGTTAACAGTTCGGTTTGCTATTTGTTATATATATATATATATATATATTTTATTATAACAAGACTTTATATTTGTATTTATTATTCTTTATTATAAAAAATAAATAATAATATTTTCTTATGATGGGGATTACTATTCAATTCAGTTATAATGTGCTTGTTTAGTTATAATTATTGAAATTAATTATAATTTATTTTTAAAAATAAATTTTTTTATTAATTTAAATTTATTTATAGAGCAAATATAAAAATACTATTAATTTATTTTTAAAAATTAATTAATAATTTTTTAATTAATGAATAAGTTATAAATTATTTAAAAATAAATTATTTCAAATAAACACACTATTGTACAACTAATTTGTGTGTACAAGTCGATGGGCGAGCACGAAGGCAGAAAAAACTAGACAATACGACCGGCTGGCCGTATTTATGACTTTTGCTATTGTCTTATACATACATACACGTCTATAAATGATGCAATCGTTAGGTCCCTGAGAATCTGAGATTGTCGTTTGCCAACCACAAACGTTACTCCTTAGCACTCCATTTATTTTTTTTTTAAAATTAAAATTTTATATATTTTTTGATACAAAATTTAAGATATTTTTAAAATACATATATAATATATATATTTTTAATATTTTTATATATCATACTTTCTAATACGTCTTGAATATATTAAATATATAATGTCTAAATAATTTTTTAAAAATATTTTAAAATTTATATTAAAAAATATTATTAAATTTAGACTCTTGTTTTTAAGACGGAATGAGAATTGGTCAAGTCGGTGGCGGCGGGTGGAGAATGCGCTGTCATCCAAAACCAATAAAAGTAACTTTTCTTGTACACATCACACAACAAAGGAATGGGGTCTTTTCAAACCAACCTGATTTTATTTCCGTTAAATATGAACCAACGGTCATAAAACTAGGGGTTTGTTTGGTAGTCTATTTTAAATTATAGTTAATAATTTTAATTTTTTGTTTAAATTAAATTTAAGTTGTAAAATTAATTTTTTAAATTTAAATTTAATTTATTATAATTTATCAAATATAATATTTTATTATATTTGAATATCATATGCTCCTATGCATTAGTAGTTGCCAAAAATTAATGTTTAACGGGCCTATATATAGCCTTAGCAGTGTTAAGTTGTTTTTAAATAAATTGTCTCTATGGTCCAATTTGAAATAATTTATTATAATTTATTTTTGAAAATAAATTATTTTTAAAATATTATTTAAAATAAAATAATTTATTTTAAATTTCAATTAATAAAATTAATAATTTATTTTATTAAATATATTTTTTTAATACTATTATTTTAAAATAAACTGTTGACAGATAAGTCCAATGTAACATTAGCGGTAATAACAATCAACAAAGATCCTGAGAGCCTGCCTCCTGCCTGCCTGCTCACATGGGCCTCAAGCTAGTATACATGTAGTATTTATAAGTCAGAAGAGCCCAATTCAGGAACACGCTAAATAATTCGACACATAACAAGGACAATAATTAATAGTATATGATCTACACACCAACGGACTTTAATATTTTATTTTGTGACGAGTCAACTTCTATTTCATATTCAATTTTTTTTTTGTATTTTTTATTTTAATAATTTATTTATTATATATTTGATTATAATTATTGATTGATGAGTGATTTAGATTATAATTGATAGTTGAGATCAAAAAAATATGAAGCGTATGGAGGAGAGTTTGATTCTTTTGTGATACATTATAACATAAAACATATCGTGTGATTAAATAAAATAATTTTATTTTATAAAAATAAAAAAGAAAATAATATTATTTTATTTTATTTTATTTAAAATATTGATTTTATAAAATACAATATAATATATCTATTATAATCCTCTTATTTAATTTAATTTTATCAATCCATTGAAATAATGGTCCATTTTCTGATTATTGTAATAATTTATAGTATCATGAATCATTGACGAAAACGATGCTTTATTTGTGAAACAAAAAATAAAAATTAGAAAGTAAAAATTAACAAATGATTGGCCACTTTGTGTTTTAAGAAGTTAGCAGATTTATCTTTCCTACTCTTTTTTTTTTTTTTTTCTTCAAATGGAAGAAGATAGTAGATTTAGGAGATGGACGTTTAAATAAAATATAACTGAAGATAAACGAAAATTATTCAGACATAATTTTAAACACCTGCTCAACTTAGACCAAAATTTTTAAAACCCTCTTCAGAAGTCTTCACCAATGAGCGATTGATTTGTTTGACATAATTTATTTTAAAATAATTTATAATTTATTTATTAATTATTTTTTTTAAATTAAAAAAAATAATTTATGAATTAATTTTTTAAAATAAATCAATAATATTATTATATATAATTTATAAATAATTTTAATAATTTTAAAATTATTAAATTTTAAAAATAAATTATAACCAATTTCAATAGTTTAAATGAACCATGGGCATTGGTGGAAGAATGACCTCGTATTTATTTGGGTAGCCCTTGTCCATGGAGGGGATATCCTATTGCTACATCCAAACAAGAGTGAAAGTGATGGAGAAGGACTGGGTAGAATATTCCTCTAGTATGGCAAAGACAGTCCCAACACCGGTAGCTGCCAAAAACACCATTTCCCTTTTCAATTACAAACGTCCTCTCGACCCACCCGCATCAAATTCTTATGGTGAACTAACTTAACTCAACTCAACTTTCTTGGTGCTTCTTTTCTCCAAGGTACGATTTTTGTATGAATTTTGCTGATAGCAAACGATTTGAGTTAAAAAACTATATAATTTGTCATATACAAGTATATTATTGCCTTTATTCTTTGTGTGTGGATATTATTATGTTCTCAAACTACAAACACAAACAGCTATTCTAAGTTATAGTTGTATGCCAATTCCGTAATTTAAATTGCCAAACTCTGCAGTAACAGAATCGATATTGTTTCTGGACTTTGATTGCCGAGGTAGCTATTGGAGAAACTGCTATGGATTACTATGTTAGCGTCCTTATACTCCTCCTTTCCAATATTAGAGATACTGCGATTTTTAAGGAAAGCTTTACAATTTCAAATGTATCCCTATCTACCATTAGATGGAATGTCTGAGTGCTGATGTTATAGTGCTTAATTTACTGAGACTATGTGTAATGGTGTGTTAGGAACTTCATGTCACCCTATAATCTAAAATTAGAAATGTAGTTTAATTGTGGAACTGACTAAAATGCAGTAACTATCTCTACTTTTGGAAAGGAGGGAATATCATTTTTCTGCCTAAGAGCTTTTAGGTTTTCTATTTTGTATGATGTCAAAAGTTATTTATGTTTGTTGTTATTTATTTTAGCTAAAAATATGTTGTAGTGGCAGGGGTTCTATTGTTGGACTTGTTGAATTTTGTTCCTGGAATTGGTTTTGGGGAGCTTAATTTGAATATTGGTCTCGTGTGATGTCTCAATTCGGACAAGTTTCTGCGGTCAACTTGAGCAGGCAAAGTAATGTACTAAACTTTTGGAACTCACAGTCCACTTGGGGGTGTGGTTTCTATAACAGTTCACGGAGGAGAAATGCGCTCTCATTTGGAGGTAGTGACTCTATGGGTCTTAGAGTGAAAATCCCAATTGCAGATGCTGTTATCACAAGATCAAGGAAAAATGTGCGCCATTTGCAGGTCTGCTTTCTTGAATATTATGGGGCGAACAAGCTTTCAATAAAATCTTGTTCATATGTCGGAATGCAATAAATATTTTGTTTTGTCATACAGGTGGTTTGCATTGACTATCCAAGACCAGAGATTGATAATACAGTTCCTTTCTTAGAAGCTGCTTACTTATCTTCATCCTTCCGAACTGCTCCACGCCCAAATAAACCATTGGAGATTGTAATTGCTGGTGCAGGTCAGAAGTTTCTTAATTCCCGTAGAGACATGTCTTTACGCTAAGGGGAAGATTTCTGTGCCAGATTGATGATATTAGATTATGGGGCTTTACTTAACAAAAATAAATAAAATAATAATAATAATAATAATAATAAAGATATTAGATTATGGGCTCGACTGAAGCTAGTGCTTTAGTCCTATATATAAAGGTGTATTAAGGCTAATGTTAAAATTCATCTGCAGTCCCATACTTAAAAGCCAAACTTACCTGTCCAAAAAGAAAAAAAGTTTTTATCTTCAGTGCATATGTATAGAGTGTTAATCCACTAACTTCTGTTATTTACACAGCCACATATGTATAGAGTACCTCAGATCCCAAGCTTGATTTATTGAACTTTATTTGCATTTTAGTTCCAACTTTTTTCTTTTACAACCCTGGCAGGTTTGGCTGGTTTATCTACTGCAAAATATTTAGCAGATGCAGGTCACAAGCCCATATTGTTGGAAGCAAGAGATGTTCTTGGTGGAAAGGTTTATGAAAAATTCAATCTACATCTCTCCTTTCAGTTTCTGAACAAGCCTGCCTCAATTTTAAATTCCTGCTGCTTATTTTATTACATAAACTTTGGGCCTTTTATTTCTTTTATCTTTTAGCGGTTGACTTAAGTACGTAAAGGGTAAAGCTTATTCCAAGCACGAAGTGAGTGACTTTTTGATTTCTGTAACAAATTGAATTGGACTAATTAACTCATAAATTTCCTCGAATGTTTTGGCTGATGACTTTGTTGTTTACTTCAGATTTTCCTCATATTTGAAATGTGTAGGACCATAGCAAGTTTAGGTTTTTAATTCCACTAATATGTTTGCCTCTACAGTTTGATTAGACCCTCGATTTTTTATAATGATCTATTGCTGTAAATAATTGGACTCAGAACTGTGCTGAAAATTATATATATGACAACGAAATGTTCATGCCAGTTTCTGCTCCCTTCTATAATTAATTCTGTTCTCTTTCGTGAAGATTTTGGTTTTTGTATGAATAGGTGGCCGCTTGGAAGGATGATGATGGAGACTGGTATGAGACTGGCTTACACATTTTCTGTAAGTTTAGATAACGTAATTTTTAACCTTTTGTAGCTTCAGGTTTTAGAAATGTTCAGCACTGCTGCTTGAACCATGTCATAATTTATTTTTTCATTTCTTTGCCCGAGGTGTCCTTTCTCTGTTCTGTATATGTTGTCATTCAAATTTCTTTCATGAAAAAAAGAATAGATAGATAGAGAGAGAGAGAGAGAGAGCGGGTGAAGAAAACTACTCCCATCTTTCCCACTCTAGTTGCATCTTTCAGCCTCTGCACACATTTGTAGATAGTGGCGATATTCTCTAAAATTTAATTGACTTTTCCAAATAATATTTCTTGATAGATTTCTACTCAGTTAAACAGAATATAAGACTAAGAACAACTAGAAAAAATTGATACAAGACAAAACCTTAGTTTTGGGACATCAGTAAAAAAGGAAAGCAGTGTAAGGGAGTATAAAAAAAGCTAATTTTATGGTACGAGACCTGTGATGCTCAGGGCCCATAAACTTAAGTCATGAAATGATTACTTTTCAAAAAAAAAAAAAGGGAAAAAAAAGCTAATTTTACGCATCAATTCCCTATCAACTACATAAGATCCTGACCCGATTTTTCGTTACCTCTGTTAGACATGCCTCAAAGCACAATTATGCATCTGATGCTTTATAAAACTCTTTGCTTTCTTGATTGAAGTTGGGGCTTACCCAAATGTTCAGAACCTGTTTGGAGAACTAGGCATTAACGACCGATTGCAGTGGAAGGAGCATTCTATGATATTCGCCATGCCAAACAAGCCAGGGGAATTTAGTCGGTTTGATTTTCCTGAAGTTCTACCTGCACCATTAAATGGTAAGAATACTATCATTATCACGATTAATTTTATTTAGACAGCCAAAATGTGGTTTTGCTTCAGCTTCAAAACAGATCAACAGAACATTCCCGAGGTCCAACATGCTGAATGTAGTATCTGATAATTGAACAGGGATTTGGGCTATTTTGAAGAATAATGAGATGCTTACATGGTCAGAGAAGGTCAAGTTCGCTCTGGGACTCTTGCCAGCAATGATTGGTGGACAGGCCTATGTTGAGGCCCAGGACGGTTTAAGTGTCCAAGATTGGATGAGAAAGCAAGTATGTAGTTCTTTTCGTCATGTATTCTGGCTGGCTAGATAGACAAGTAATTCTGGTAGCTAATAAAGCTGATTTGACTTGTTCTTAGTCCTAACCTAACTCCTAAGTATAGCATATTATAGGATGGATCATTAAATTGGCTTGCATCGTCTCTTATTCATAGAACTTCCTGTAACTAATGCTATTCTTTTTCTCTATCTTTTTAGGGCATACCAGATCGAGTTACTACTGAGGTTTTTGTTGCCATGTCGAAGTCGTTGAATTTCATCAACCCGGATGAGCTTTCAATGCAATGTATTCTGATTGCTTTGAACCGATTTCTTCAGGTACTATCACCATTTTTCGGAGGAATAAAAAGCAACTCATCTCAACTCAGCTTAGCTTCGCCTTTTATCCCAAAACTAGTTGGGGTAGGTAAAAAATGAAACAGAACTGGAAAAGGAAGGATGGAGGCAAGGATAAAGGAATAAACAAGTAAAAGAAATTAAGTAAAATGAAAGAAAATTGAATGTAAAAACTTAGTATAAACCATTAACATTTCTAATTTATTGGATATTATGGGTTCTTACATTTCCATGTAAAATAAGTGCTCCCGTGGTTTGTACCTCAAAAGCAGTCCAAAATTAAATAAGTGAATTTTCAGTTGCAGGGAAAGTAGAAAAATTAGAAATAGGAAGTCATTGAAAATTAGAAGAAATAGTTAGTTATTGCAGTTTTAAATACAAGTATAATTCTGGGGAATCAAGATATGTAAAGTATATTTTTGGAGCTTGTGGAGCAGGAAAGCAGGAATTACGCAGAAGTTTCTTTTTTCCTTTTCTTCATTGAAGTAGATGATTGAAATTGCAATAAATGAATCAACAGGAAAAGCATGGGTCAAAGATGGCTTTCTTAGATGGAAGCCCCCCTGAAAGACTTTGCATGCCTATCGCTGATCATATTCAGTCACTGGGTGGTGAAGTCTGGCTTAATTCACGAGTACAGAAGATTGAGCTAAACAAAGATAGAACAGTAAAGAGTTTAGTACTAACTAATGGAAATGTTATTGAAGCAGATGCATATGTAATTGCTGCACCAGGTAAATTGTTTCTCCATTTTTCATTATAAACTTCCATATAAACATAAGTTTGGACTTTCCTAGTATTGTTGATTGATTTTGCGTTAATCAGTTGATATCCTGAAGCTCCTTTTGCCTGAAGAATGGAAAGAGATACCATATTTCAGGAAATTGGATAAATTAGTTGGGGTTCCAGTTATCAATGTTCACATATGGTTAGTTATACATTTTCTTGGTCATATTCATATCACGAGTACTCATTTAAATTATTTTTTTTTGGTTTGCACACTAGAGAAGTGGTTCCTATATTTGTGTTTACCAATGCAGTGAAGGAACATTTTTTCCATGCAGTTGTCTTCAATCTCCAGTTCAATTCATTTTACTTGTTTGTTTATTGCTATGGATTAGTCAATGACACATATCCCTCTTGTGCTATGCACATCTATTGAATTTGTATATTATTTTGAGCACGCAAATCTTAGTGGCTGTTGGTGTTGGAGACGATGCATGTCTTCATGTTCATTACTTAAATCATTGGCAGTTTATCATTGGCAGTTTATGTTTTAGCCAATGGTTTTTGACTTGAATTAACTTCGATTTCAGGTTTGACAGGAAACTGAAGAATACATATGATCATCTACTTTTTAGCAGGTAACCTTCATTGTGTACAAAACAGTTTCTTTTTATTTATTTCTTATGACACACTAGTGGTGTTTAGGTAATGCCAGACCTGGGCACTGTCCCACAGGTATCATAAGAGCCCCAATGGCCCACCACTGGCCTGGTCCAAAAACCATGGTAACTTGGTACTAATGGTAGTGGGTCTAGGCCATATCTGGCCATTATTCTTTCTTCCCGGGACTGCCTTTATTGCAATGAATTTTAGTTACAGTTCCTTAATCTTGATTCATTTCTTCACTTATTTTCTGCAGAAGCTCCCTTCTTAGTGTATACGCTGATATGTCTGTAACATGTAAGGTAATATCTCTAAACAAATTCGTTTTGACAGTCGAGTGTTCTTGCTTCCTGATCTTCCAGCCTCCGAAAACCTAAACATAAGCATGTATTATGAATATTGTGATGCATGAATGCAACTGATTATGGTTGATAATCGTAATACAACTCTGTCAGTCAACTGCATCTTGGCATGAAAGGCCTGTAACAGATTCAGCATTTGAATATGCATGTGCACTAAGATTGTTAGCTTCAGTTGCTTATCTCAGCCGAAATAATAGAATGAAAGGGACATATTTGTAGCTTAATAGTTGACAAGTCTTCGTCTACCTGTTTGTAATGAGTTACATGCTCATCTTTTTAGAAAAATTATTAGCATTGGCTTGTCTTCTTATGCCACCGCAAACGGTGAACATGGGTTAGCATTTACAGCCTGTTTTGATTAATAATATCTGAATGTGGTACTTTGTTAATGGCCAATCATCATCTCTCTTATTCGACACGTTAGAAGGTTTAAATTAAAATAAACCTTGGAGTTAATGTCACAAATGGGTCAGCCTATGTAGAATGACTTAGACTATACTGTGCGCAGCAACTTGGACAACTACATGGGGACAAAAGGGTAAAAAAAAATGTCCTGGTATGGCCTACTACTTTGATAGACACATATTCTGCGCACGGTATAAGGAAGGTGAAAAAGGGTAAAAAAAAATGGTACGTCATGGTAAAAAAAAATGGCACATTCTGTTTCACATATTTAGTGATAGAAGTGGTACGAGGGAGGTGAAACAGTCAAAAATACTTTGAAGATGCTAATACTATGTCACCCCTACGGCATCCCTTAATCATTATTATTATTTAAGCATATTGACTTGTTTTATACAGGAATATTACGACCCAAATAAATCCATGTTGGAGTTGGTCTTTGCACCTGCTGAAGAATGGATTTCGCGACCTGATGCCGAGATAATTGATGCAACAATGACTGAACTGGCACGACTCTTTCCTGATGAAATTGCCGCCGATCAGAGCAAAGCAAAAATATTGAAGTACCATGTTGTTAAAACACCAAGGTCAGACAGACACGACAAGTTATACATATATAATTTTTACATGGTTCTTGATGTGTAGATGGGCCGCGAGCCCGCGACTGGTTTTTGCTTTGCAATATCTGATTTTTTTGTTTCAGGTCTGTTTATAAAACTACACCAGACTGTGAACCTTGTCGTCCTTTGCAAAAATCTCCCATAGAGGGATTCTACCTAGCTGGTGATTACACAAAACAGAAGTATTTGGCTTCAATGGAGGGTGCTGTCCTTTCAGGAAAGCTTTGTGCACAAGCTATTTTACAGGTATTTCTCACAAGATGAAATTTATTTTATTTTTCTTAATATATATATATATATATATATATATAATCATGCTTAGGCGAGAACACAAAATGTGTGCTTTATTTGGGGGTCTCGGTGGTAGTAATGCGGTTCTAACGCAACCTTGATCAAAAGACTACATTTTTTCTTATTGGTAGTAGTAGAATAAATAACTGAAGGAAAACATGATTGCGTGTTTTTTTGTCCCTCTGTGTATTAAATCATGCAGGATTATGAGTTACTTGTCTTGCGGGAGCAGAAGATGCTGGCTGAGGCAAGCCTCGTAAAAAAATAGCTATGGAAGGTGACAGTTTTTTGCAAGTTTACCCAGAAATTGGGGAAGGCTGAATGAGGGGAAGGTAGTTGAACGACTTACATATCAAAATTTAAATTACAATGGAAAGCAGAAGAGGAACTATGATCTCACAATTCTTGTCGTACCACATTTTGAAATGGTTATATTAGGTGTGTATAGATACCCATTACAATCAAAATAGTCATCATCATTATACAAATTCCAACATCTTTTGTACTCCGTTCAGAAAGCAAAAAGAAAGCATGACTTGTATTCCAAAAATGATATACCTGTATGCCGATTTCTGAAATTCTACAAAAATGATGTTATGCTTCCTAAAGTATGGTTCAATGAGTTGAAAATGGTACTTCTCTTGTTGTCAAACTTTTTGTATGTTAAGCCTTCAAGTCCAAGTCCGACTGTAATAGTTTAATGAATCGTTAAGAAGAGCCAATATCGAGTGAGACTCGCTCGAATTGATTCGACCTTGACAGGTGGCACTGACTTTGTAATTAATTAATTAAGTAGATAGGTTTAGTAATTTAATTAAATAATGACTTTGTACAGAACACCAACAGCAGGACACCTTCCTCCTCGGGTTGTGCTTGCTTCTTAGACACTGAAATAACACCGTGCACTGTATTCAGCCACTTAATTATCTGGTAAGTAAAGAGGGAATGTTCCTTTAAGCTAGCTCTAGCTCAATCCATTCGTAGAACTCTGCATGCATGTAACATCCTTACGTTTCTTTAGTAAATTTGAAGTTTTCACTGATCCAACTTCTGGTAACTACTTTTTTTTTTTTTGGGGGGGGTGGGGTTGGAGGGTTTGTGGGGGGCGAGGATCAGGATGAGGGTGATGAAGATGATATAAGATATTTAGAGATGTACGGACCTTAATTGGGTTTTGTTGCCCTAACACATATGATCGAGTAGTATGCCACCGACCGTACGTCCTGCATTGGTAGTAATTCATCATCGTTGTGATGTAGTATATACTCCATGTTGGATTCACCACCCCTCCCCTGCACCCGACTGATTCGTAGAAGAAGATACTACTCTAAATATGTACCCAAAAATAAATAAAATCCTAGAAGATTATATATCCATATAGGGAGTTACCATTTGCACACACTTAATCCAAAATTTACACAATATTGTTTTATGCAATTGGTTAAAAAGTGGGATATAAGTGTGAAAATATTGGTTCCCTATATATGTGTGTATGCACGTGCAACACTAATCAACAGCTTAATTATAGACGAAGAGGACGCGTGTCTCATAGTATCATTTAAACCCTTTTTTAATTACAGTTTAAGAAATTATAATAGTAAATAATTAAAAACACCCCTTGCTTTGGAAGTTAGCTAGCAATGCCAGTAATGCACCCTACAATAACATTATTATTATTATTAATTATTTATCTTAGGAGCATTGGATTTGTGTTTTGCTGGTATATATATATATATATACACACACACATATACATACAGATAGATATATTATTAAGTGAAAAGGATGGATAATATATATAGTTTAAATGGGACAAAACAGAATATTGATACGTGCAGCGCGCTGTAATATTATATAGGTAAGGTACACAGTAGCAGGTAAATGTAATTGAAACAAGATATAGGTCAATCTACCGAGATTTTTTCTGATCGAGTGATCGAGAGAGAGATGGCATGGGCCTTCAGATTTTGAGCAATCTCTCATTCTCTCTCTCTCTCAGATCGATTCACTTGTTTCTTCAACTCCATCTCCCACGTACTACTCCATAAAACAAACAACAACATTTAATTAATTACTTAAATGCCTATTGTTGTAGGAGTATGTATATTATTATGTAGTGTATCATTATTGTTTTTAATTTCTCCTAGCAGCTGGATCAGCCACAGATGATAACCTCCCTTAATTATTGTTAATATATATATATATATATATATATATATATGAATGGAAAATGCTTAAAATTGTCAAATGTAGTAGTAACTTTTTTCATTCAAGTTTCAAAGTTAAATATATATTGTAAGAATGGTTAAATTTTAGAAACGGATTAGTATGATATTTGGCGGGGAGAGAAAGAGAGAGAGAGACCCGGGGGGAGGGTGGAGGAGACTGGGGAGGAGGAGGGGCTTTGAGATTGACAAGTAAGGAAGTTAATAAATGCAGGGTCCGATCCTAAAAGAGTTGAGGAATCAGATGGGGTTAGCCGACACCATGTTTCATTACTTCCCATATCCCAAACACTTTGCCTTGGAGATGTCAAGCAAACTCCCCTCTTTTCAAGCTTGCTTTACCACTTTTCTAATCTACACCCTTCAAAAACGCCAAAACCAAAATTAATAAATATACTATCACTTTACAAATATTGTATTATCAATCAAGTTATAGTAATAATCTATTATTTTACAAAAAAAATAAAAAAAAAATTATTAAAAAAATCCGCATGATTGTACTTAATAATACTCTGCTCCATTTTTATGCGATATATTATTTTTTGAAAAACGTATAATAAACCTTTGTATTAATTATTAAAGACCTCAGAATAAAAAAAAAAAAAAAAAAACTTGTGCTCCTCTGATAAAAAGCACAAGAATTTTGACGCTTTCAAAATTTAAAAAGAAAAAATTGATACAACGACATAATTTAATAATAAATGAAATAAAACGTCATAATTTCATTAATTTGTATTCTCAAATTTTTTGTATATTTGTATAATTTTTTGATCGACCTTCAGAGTTGATGATATTCAGTCTACTTTGATAATTATATATTTCAAGTCAAGACAAATAACTTATATTACGAGAACTTAAATTAACGAAATCAGCCGTGTGATATCTTGGTTTCTTAACACAATAGTATTATACTATTAATTAGTGGTAGTCATATCATAAAAATCCAAGCCCACGTTCACCACCTCGGTTAATTATTGTTTTAAATTAACTCAGGAAAGACAAAAACGGTGACCGAGAGCTCCAGCTTTCCATGAAAATCCCTTTTAACCCGGTTTTCGAAGGTGACCATGTTCAGTTGATATCAATAGGGTTAAACGTCCAGCTTTCCTAGCTAATACTTCTATGTTACTCAACCCCATCTTCCCTACTACTGCTACTGCTACTGCTAGTATATATATACACATCATCTGTGCACCATTTTTATTCATAGGGTACGTCCAGCTCCACTTTTTGTGAGGCTTTTTTTCCCGTCTTTTTTTTTCTTTTTCTTTTAAAAAAAAAAGTTCTCCTAGCTCGATCATCTGATATCGACCATCAATATATATATATACACACACACACACACACACACACACAGAGAGAGTATGGCAGAGGGAAAGCAACAACAGTTGAACAAGCAGAGAAAGGGTCGACGTGGAATCTCAAGCAAGTGTGCTTCTTTGGTTAAGGAGCAACGAGCCCGAATTTACATTCTCCGCCGCTGTGCCACCATGCTTCTCTGCTGGTACATTCAAGGGGATGAATAATAATTTATTCATTACTCTGACTCCACCAATATTAATTAATACCATACCAATATTCTAATTAATTTCTCATTTATCCCTCTCTTTTTCTACTCACCCGAGTAGTGATCTATCTACACCCATATCTATATAAATATGTCCAACTAATACATCCATCTTACTGACAAAATTAAGAATCCAGAAGTTGGATGAAATTTGTTGCTAAGATATGTATTTGTGAGATTTGTTGCTAAAAAAGAAAAGTTTTTTTTTACAAAAAAAAAAAAGAAAAAAAAAAGGCAAGATCTCCCTCCCCCAGCTTTTTGTTGGCATTAATTAATTGTCCATTAGGCCAGTCCGCTTTGGTACTTTCTGCTGCTGTATGTGGCCTCTCTGATCATCTTTCAACTGCCCTCGTCCTCTGTTTTTTACCTAGCTAGCTAACTGGTGAGATTGAATCCATCAGCTTAATTAGGTTTTTGGGCACACACAAGAGATGGATCATTGTTGCAGGCTGCTGCATGCGAATTAACCATTATGCTTTTTCACAATTCTGATCGATTACCACAGAGACAATTAATTAATGACGAAGGGATTCATCCAGATCTTCTGATATGCACTTCCCGGTTAATTAGCAATATAATTAATGAATTCCCTTAGCTCCTTTTCCATTTTCGAGTGTAACCTCTATTTTGCATGGAGCAACTATGCTCTGACGTAATAAGATCTTCAAATGGAGGCACCTGCGTGCATGTATTTGTTGATGCTAATTTGTATTTTTGTTGTACGTGCATGTATCATTATTATTATTATTATTATTATTATTATTATTATTATTATTATTATTATTATTATGTTGTTGTTGTTGTTGTATCTAGCTAGTACTGTCAAGAATAAGATGATCGATGTACGTAATAATGTGTAATAATAAAAGAAATAAATATCATGGTTAATCTCATTAATTTGCTTCAACATTACACATATATGAAAAGATCACGCGCTGTTATGTTACATAATACTAATATATATAGAAGTACAACTCTAGCTCGGATCATATATATATATATATGATCCTCCTCACCCGTGTGATCCTAAAATTAGATGTTAACCATTGGTAGCCTAGTATTTTTGTGATAAAGCTTAGCAGCGTATAGAGGCAGAGAATCATTCCCATCCCCAGAGTCCAGATATTAATTTCGTCAACAGTGAGTTTTGTTTGCAAGAAACTATAGTCAACCTTCGTATTTTGACTTTGCTTGCATACTTCCAGTTCAGTTCAGGACCATATCCGTCTCTCTATACTATAGCCAAGCCCTTCTTTTCCATTTTGCTTTCACGGTACACCTCGTGGCTCTAGTCACTTATGAATTATGAAAACTAAAGTCGGCCTTGCCTAGAAAATCAACACAAATAAAATGGGTGTGTGGGAGGATTGGGCCCCGCCTGCGGGGCAAACCCTGCTAGTATTCTATAAAGTGAAATGAAATGTATGCCCCGATGAGAGAAAAGGTTCATCAACATATTTGCACTTAAAGACATGTCTCTTAGCAATCCTCCATCTCAACATTAATAATCTGGAAAATTTTGATTTTCATGCGGTTCATGGTTACAACAGAAGACTATGGATAATCATCAAGGTTGCTTTAATTTAGTACTATAAATTAACCAGGTACATCTTTAACACCAACATTCAGGCAGCCATGTCCAATCTTGATACTCTTCCTCATTTATCAATCCAATCCTTGAACAGCAACATCATATAGATGGGTAGGTTCACAGCAGCAACAACTGTAAGCACTCGAAGCGTTCGCACCATTCTTCGGATCAACATCTTCGTCTTTGACTTGTTCGTTCTAGGTGCTGATTTTACCATTGATTCTGAGCTTACATGTATATTCACATCCAAAGGCATCGACACGTCTACCTCTTGCAGTATCTGTTTTTTGGCAGTTGACCTCATCACAGCATTGCCCCTGCAGCCATTAAAAGCATGAAATATAGTATATAAGTAGATATTTCATGTGTACGTAACTAAAGATAAAATAGTCTTGCAAAGGCAATTACAGAGAATCAGATAAAAGTAATATCATCGATTAGATTCAGCCAGCTGGGGTGGGGCAATCTCACCTTTCTATAGAACCCTTGTCAGTTGAAGATGTAGAAGTGGCCTTCAAGGGTTTTTTGATAAGGTGCATTGATCCTTCTGCATCCCAGATCATCTCATACTCACAGTTTTCGTCTTCAACTTTCTCTTTTACCACACCTTTGAAAATGTTGCAGCCGTATATACTTCTGACATAGCCAACAAATTCACCAGCATGTCTCAAGAAGCTTACGCCAGTTGGTGGCCAAAAAAGGACCACAACAAAGGTCAGAACAAACTGACAGAGATACCTGACATATTATATAGTAGCAAATTGAGTTTCAGAACTACAAGAGCCCATAAAATATTTTATATTAACAATCTTTATATGTTTATCAACGCATAAATTACCATATGTAAATGTATGTTTGTACAGGAAGAAAGCATAGATGAGTTAATATTGCATCTTCCCCACTGGATGATGCATTATTAGGGAATGTACGGTTCCTTGCAGATAGTAGCATGAAAGATGGATACAAGTTCCCCTGCTGCCAACTTATTGTCCCTAGAGTTTGCTACAAAAGTAATGTCCACCAAATATAACGACATCAATAAGAACAATAATACTAGAATATACATATTCCTGGAAAAGTAGAAACTGACTTCCGTTACAGGCCCATGCTTGGACAAGTGAGTAACCGTACACTGATCATGGTCATGACCGGACAGGATGAATGCCTGCTCAAACAACCAATTAGTGTATATAAAAGTTGATCCACTTGAGTTTATTAGTATATTTTAAAGTTTTGTGAGGATGAATGTAAGAGGAAACATACAGGTCTAATAGAATCCAGTATGTTTTTTGTTTTTTCTTCAGTTATATAATTTTGATACCTGTACACAGTGGGAAATCATCAAACTCCTCTCACTGATCAATGGCAGTAATAGTGTACTCATGTAATAGTAGAGTCGTGAAAGCATAAAAATGAGATAGAAAGTTTACAATATTTCTCGATCATGGCCATAACAAGAAACCCTCTGGACATGAAGAAATAGAGGCATATGTAAGTTCCACTACTGATAGAAACTTATGAATTTAGTAGATTCAATAACCCAGAATTCAATTGACTAATTGAGCACCACAATGACCATGCATAAGCACATTATATAAGTAACATTTATCTTAGGAACATTCTAAACCTCATTTACAGCAAGAAAATAAAAAAGGGAGAAGACCTGATTTATGATTTTGGAAGAACGATATGGACCACAGGAAGTCCCATCCATCCGGTACAGTGGGATATGGGTCAATAAAACTCTTGGAGAGGAGCTAGAATCTACAGACATATATACAACACTACTGGAATTTTTAATCATGACTTAAGTTACAAAAAATCAACAATATGATACAATCATGGTCAGTATCACATACCCCTGGAGACATTTTCAACAAAATTCCAAGTCGCAGAAGCCAGGTCTCCTTGCGGATTCCCTAAATTATATAAGGCACCATCTTTCAATCAAAACTCCTTGTAGTACTAACCGAAAATCCATTAACTAGCAGAACCGGTATATCACCCACATATATCTGTTGGTTATTAGAATCAAACACCTAACAACTCACCATCCAACGTTTGGGCATCAATAGCAATAAAATCCACTTCTCCAACTTTAAATCGATGATTCCTTGCACCAAACACTTTTTCATAACGTCTAAAAACCTGTACAAAGGTATGAGAAAAACATTACCTTAAAATAAATAATGGTGGAAGCAGACTGAATTAACAAAAGTACCAACAGCTTGTGTCGAAAGAATTATTGACTTGAATTTAAATGATAATTACAAACTTTTTGTGGAAGGACATAACATACCTGTGGCATATGAGAGTGGAATGCCGAATACCCAATATCATGGTTTCCAGGAATGTGATATACTTTGACGCTCTTACTTCTCTCAAGCGTATCAAACTCGAAAATATGTCTAAGACGGCTCAGAGATTCTTGCCATCTGTTTAGTCAACCAAATATACTACAGAAAATTCAACACTGAGAATGGAGAGAAAATCATGAAGTATATATCACCCTAAGATAGAAGTTGAAGTCAAATCAAATTAATAATGGTGTCAGTAATTAACTTATTTTTCTTGACAAGTATGTGTCAGTATTAAATTGCCAGCAGCAAATATGCCGCCCCCAAAAAAATACAATACTAAGTAATAGCATGTAGATTTATGCAATAGAATGTGCTCGGCACCATATCGCCATTAATGTAATAATTCGAAAGAAAGGGTAACTAAATTAATTAACTTCTTATTGTCACTAACAAATACTGTAACTTTCAACTAGATATAATTCCTCGCCTTACTCTTCATCAGATAGAAGAGGTCCTCCATCGAAAAAATCACCCAAAAACAAAATCACATCAGGTTTGAAAGGTGAGACAGATGCCAGAAATGCTCTGCGCATGTATATATCTGTATAGAACCGTGCAATCTCCAGAGCAAGCGATTTTGGAGCAAGACGAAGGGATGTTTTATCCATGAGCTGTTGAAAATTAGAAGCTTTTATAGATAACAAGAAGGTATACAAGACCACGATTACGATGTAAAAACAGAGAAAACCTCAATATAGTAATACCTGAGGATCAGCTAGAACAACAACTTTCACATAATCACCTGGATATTCTACTCCATTCATCTGAAACCGCAAACACAAAGAGCATAAGTAGAAAGACAATACCACCTTCCATGGATGTGTCAACTGTAAAATGATGAACATCACACAACTCTTTAGTTTTGCATCCGAAGTTGCTGAGCTAATAGTGTGTCACCAAGTGCAAAGAGGAAACCAGGTGGACAAAGAACCATGAAAGTCCTAGTCAGAATGTACTGGTATCCCGTAATGTAAACACTACTTCAAATAAAAAAGCACAAAGTTCAACATTACGGTGGACAGTAATCCCATGGGTAAACTATGTGCGAGTACCCCAATAAACTCATTGCTACTGCGGGGTTTCGAACTCATGACCTATGCCAATTTTTCATTCTGACATTATCTTGGAGTTCACTGCCGCTTGGCCAACCCGTTGGCGGTAGACTCTCTCTAGAACTTCTCATTCTCTTTCTAGAATTTCACTTTCTTTCTCTCTACAAAATTTGTCATTTTCTCTGAAAATTTTTGACGTTCTCTCTAAATATTTGTCACTTTTTTTTCTTTATAAAATTTGACACTTATTCTATCTAAAAATTTCATTCTCTCAATCTTAATTTTTAGTCTCCAAATTTTTTAACTTTCTATCACTACATTTTTTCGTTTTCTCTCACTAAATTTGTTTTCTTCTCTCTCTAAATTTATTAGCTTATCAACTATAATTACATAGCTAGTGGAAGCATTTCCATCTGATTGAACTGCGATTTGCTAGTATTCCATTCATTATCTTTTATCTCAGTCTTAACAGATTAAGACTGCCATTGGCATAGTTGACCATTTACCATCAAATATTTATAGATTTGCTAGAAATTTGGTATATTGTCTTGGAGTTAAGAAGGATTGTGATGGAGATCGTCCCAAATTAGGATTAGGGTTTTTATCTTAGCCCTAATTAGGGCAATGTGGCATCCCACATGTCAGCTCATCCGATTGGCCATCCTCTAGGCTCGGTGACCCGCTTCGCCCGGCTCTCAGCATCCAGAAGGTTCAAGCTTGACCATCGGCCTCCGAAGGGTCTTGCATCCGCCTCAGTCTGCCCGGACCATCGCCGTCAGAGACTTTCAAACTATGCGCCTTGGGCCCAGGCC
The DNA here is from genome assembly GCA_032359685.1 of Pittosporum tobira. Classification (NCBI taxonomy): domain Eukaryota; kingdom Viridiplantae; phylum Streptophyta; class Magnoliopsida; order Apiales; family Pittosporaceae; genus Pittosporum; species Pittosporum tobira. Next base: position 2,601 of record JAUMHB010073047.1, on the reverse strand, counting down.
TTCCTAGATAACGGGCCCAATCCACCCCATTGATTGGACCTGACTCTGGCTGGTCTGGGTCCAGCGGCTCAAAGGCTATAAAACAAGTTCTCAGACCGTGTCCAATCAGTTGACCCTGCAACCCTGTCAACTCAAAGGAGACACGCCATACCTGCTGTCAACTCAAAGCAAGCGCACCATGCTTATTTTATCGGGCTGCGAGTCAAGGCAAATTCTACAAATATCGCCCCATCTCCACAGAGAGGGGGATCCGAAAATTGACAAAAAGAGCCCAAGCTCTGCAAAAATACAAACACACCAGAGTCAAAATCTCTCAAAAACTCTCCGGTAAACTCCACATTCTCCTACTTAATATCCAACTTACCACCTTAATCTCAACTAACTTAAGCATCAAAGAGGGAAACAAGAGAACAAACCCCTTGTTGCCCGTGTTTCAGGTGAACTTGCTCCCGCCGACGTGTGCCCAGCTGGAAACAAAGTTTGGACTTGGTCAAAAGTCAGGTTGGTCCCAACAGATTGTAAGGTTTTTAAGGAAGCAGATGAGCTAATTACCTCATTAACATCCAACACTACTCCTATTTTTTCATCTCTCTTTTTATAAATCATTGATGCGCAAAAAGAAATTTGCAGTAACTATTTTGCTAAAAGAATGATTTTGTAATTTTATTAAATACAGTATATGAAATATTTCATTAGTGTGAATGAATACACCAACCGTGGAATGAGAATATAAATATATTTAGAAATGTGGCACTACTAAACTAAAGATTCCATGACTTTCCTGTCCAAGATGAACACTCAATTGTAGTTAAGCAAGAGATCTGCATCAAATTTAGGATAAAGGAATTGGATTCAATCAACCATATACTTAATTCACCTAAATTAACATCGTCAATAGTGTAGTTAAAACAAAAAAAAAAATCAGCTCCATAAATTTTCAGTTAATAAGGCAACTCAAGTTAAGACAAAGGATTTACTTTTTTATTACAAGATCCAACAAATAAATCTAAATTAAAATTTAGTAGAGACAATATGAGTGAGTTTGACTCCAGTCGATGCAGTAATACTGATCTATCTAGACCGTGTAGGTAGAGAGAGGCGGAGAGATACCGGGGAAGAGGGGCGTGGCCAAGAACAGGTGGAAGAAAGAGAAGGCAACCAAAACACAAACATTTCGCCGTAAAGAAGAGTTGCCGCCCAAATCACGCACAAGATTGCCGCCAGATTCCACATCCTCTTCTATCCAAATTCTCTTCGTTCTTACTCCCGGGTAACGAAAACCACGGAGGACTTGTCTTAACAAATTTTGTTCATTTATATATACTACTCAATATAAATATTTATAAAGTATCAAAAAATAATAAATTTTATTTTTTATATATGTATTTAAATAATTTATTCATATAATTTATTAAATTTTAAAATTTATTATAATATATTAAAAAATTGTCTAATATAGTGAAACCCTCAAATATGGACATCCACACTCCGACTTGAGTTATCAATTTATTAATAATTTCGTAACTACAAATACACGAGACTTTAAAGTATCCAATGTTATAATACTATACAACCTATTATACAACATACTCTATACAAATTATTTTTTTATCCAATAATACGTAGCAAAAATATCTAATCAACTGGACTTCTAGTTCATATCATCCAATAACCCTGCTATCAGTTATTTGCACCTGAAAAGAATATAAGACAAATGAGTGAGCTCAAATAGCTCAGTAAGAAATACCATGACTAATGATAACTAAAACAAAAAAAAGATATCATTAGCCTTATAAGTCAACAAATTGAATGTCAATGAGAACATAGACTTATGAAATACTGTCAAATGTAACTGCATAAAAAATGTAAGTATGAAAATAAAGCAGTTATAAATGTCTAAATTTTACCTTCTTTAAACCATCACTATGATATTATTACTGGATATGCCAGCATATGTGACTTTACCACACAGGTAAAAGTCACCAATAGCACACGTTTTTACCCCTAGCCAAAGACAATCATAATTTAGCAATTCTGTCACACGGGCCATTAATATAATATATGTACGCCATTGCCACTCGTGCTAATGCACCCACAATCAATTCTGAATCCGAATATCACATAAATAATTAAGATGCGACTTTCAACTTTTATAACAAAAGTAGCCAAATATTAACGAGATAAAATCAATAAATTTAAGAATTATTGTTACTCAAAGAGTAGTAACAATTGATCAACAGTCAATATCAACATATGTTCAATGTCAAATATAATATTCAATATTAAGAGTTTCAAAACTGAATAAAGTGTTTCATGTTAGAAGAATATATTCAAAAATAAATGATAGCATAACGTAAAAGTAAAAAAATATTCCTTCCAGTAGAAGTCAAAAGGATGGTACTCTTTATCTTAATTCGTACTCCAACAGTAATGTCTTCCTATGAGTAGTTGACATGTAAATCATTTTGTATATTATAATAAAATCAATAATAAAAATATATTTAAGTATATATTTTGACCATAATTTCACAAGTTTGTCAAACACCAATTTATAATATTAAATAATTTTGTATGATTTAAGAATCATATTGAAATAAATTT
>JAUMHB010073036.1:0-12985 GCA_032359685.1 Pittosporum tobira | reverse complement strand
TTCTAGAATCGACCATCAATTATAAATAATTGACTAAATGTGTATAAAATTCACATTCCAAAAGCACAATTTATTTTTATAGCTTTGTTTAAATTTTCGGGGTCTCACAACTCAAGTTTTGGCGAACACGTAAACCTTCTCTCAATGTTCTCTCAGGCTCTGGCTCAAAATCTTGTAATCCTTTTCCTTGGCTTCTTCTTATCATACACCAACTTCTAAGCGAAAAACTACAAAACAAAAGAAATAAAGAATGATAAAATAATTAAAAAAAATACAAATACAAACCAGATTAATATAAAAAGTAAAAATTATGATAATAATTGAATAAATCAGTCATCGACAACGACGCCAAAAACTTGATCGGGATTAAGTGCAAGTGCACACTGATCAAATTATAGCATAAAAGATTATAGTTCCACAGAGATTGATTTTCAACTATATACCACTACTCTTAGTTTCTGTTTTATCTAGCAAATAAAGTTTGAATTTTGACTAAACTAACAATTAATTATACTAATAATTTTATCTAAATAAGAGATTTAATAATATAAAGAAAATATGCTCAGATTTTAACTTTACCTATCCAATCATCATTTAGGGTTTACTAACTTTATTATGCAATTTATACACATTCAATATGTTTATGACAGTAGAATTTTTCTATATTAGATACTAGCTTATTCCTAGCGAAAGTATCTCTTCTCCAATTATTAACCCAACATATCCCTATGTGAATTTAAATAATTAAGAGGACATTAAGTTCTATGAAATTCTCGTATTCATCAACTGTTATTAAGCCAATTACTACCGAAACTGCATAAATCACTTTAAACTATTCCTAGCAAAATTTAATTTATGGTTATGATTCAATTGAGCTATTAATAAATTGTCATTGTCAAGTCCTTAAATTTATTAACTTAGATCATCTAAATATTGATCAAGTATGCAAAAACATTAAGAATATGAATCATAACTCAATAAGTATGAAAAACCAATATAAACACAAGATAAAGTCCAAATAAACCTTCAATTAATCATGAGTAAAATTCGTCTAGTCTTAGCATAAAGAAAATTAAAACATAATTAAGTTAAAAGATATAACAGAAAAGATAGAAAAACCTATAAGAAGTTGGCAGGATATCTTCGTTAATAGCTCTCTGGTCTCCACCTTCTTGAGCTTCTGATCTTCTCTCGATTGTATGATAAAAAAAATTCCAGCAGCTAGAAGGGAGTTTATATAGTTACAAGTCTTGGGACTTCTCACAATTTGACTCTAATTAGATTTGCCATCTTGGGTCATGTCAAAAATCTTTTAGAAAAACCCAAAACCGTCTAAGTTAAAATCTTTCGAAAAAGTCAACCGAAATCGCGAAAAAATGCACGATTGGCCTTACACCCTGTCTTACGTCTGTAAACTCCCTTATGGGTTGGCTTGTGGCCGTAAGGTCCTCTGGACTTTGTATTTTGCTTCTTGCTTCAATTTCTGGCAATCATTATCCGTTTGGAATTAGTTTAAACTGGATTTTCGTCCAAAATAAGCCTTTTTAAGCCCAATTTTTTGCGAAACAGATCCAATAACAATAAAATATATCTAATCACTTGGATTTATCATTTGTTATTGTTAGCCCATAAATGAGGATATTAAAGCAAATTTCATGTAATTTTAATGATAAATCAAGAGAAATAAACATAAAATAGTTTATCAAATAAGCACTCTATGTACATTCATTAAGGCCACCATAAAATTTTAATGTATAATTCCATTTCTATCATTTGATTAAAAGTTGTGAACAATATATAGAAGAAATATAAATAATTTTAGTGAATTAAACCTTATCGAAAATACGAGAGAGATAATAAGTAATATAAGAAAATAATTATCATATTCTTCCAGAAAATTATAAACGATAATTATTTTAACAAATTTATCTCTCTAAAAAAACTATTACTTTGAAATAGAGAGAGTAAATGATTTCCTTAATAATAGTCTATAACTTCAAAACCTTTGTTATTTCATAATGGAAGAAGTATTAGATTTTCAATTAATTAATGAAATTGTAAAATTAATTAATGAATGGAAGAAAATATAGTAATGCTACATATAATGCCATAAATTTATAAAAAAAAAAAAAATGTTAATTTGTCACTTGCATGACAACACATAGTTGAATAGAAATTATTAGGTGAAGTCCAATAATTATAAAATATTTTATGTTCTCTTTGTCCTAGATTATTTGTAACAGTTTTTGGTAATTGTGTGACACAGTTTTTAAGATGTACAAAAAATATAATAAAATATTTTATTTTTAATTTTTTAATATATTTATATATTATACTTCTAGATATAATTAAAATATTTTAAATATTTATTATTCTAATTCACTTTTCATATATTTGTTATATAATTATTATAAATAATATGAAACGGAGGAAATATGTTATAATTATAACTTGTTACCCATTCGTTGCCGTGATCAATTTCGAAAACAATATTTGAATAATTTCCACCAAAAAGGAAATGACAAGAAAACACAACTACAAGTGAGATCAAATCATTTTTTGTTTTATCTTCTATTACACAATAATTTTTATTTATTTATTTTATTTTATATTTAATAAATTATTTAAATAATATATAATTAAATATTAAATTAAAATATAACAAATAAGATAATTTGACTAGTACGTCGAGTTGGACGTGGCAATCTGGGCCTTGTATGTCCGAGCATTATCTCCATCTGGCAGAATCTTATTGGCTCCCCAGATATTCAATCTCGTACTACAAATGATCCAAACTCCGACGAGCGCATCAGTTTAAGTCCTATCCGTCTCTCCTCCATCAACCATGGCCCACCAACCACCACAAACAAACAGACCTTATTTATTTAAAGTCCCTCCCAAAACTCAACAGCCTCATCATCGTCATCATCACTATGCCATTCTTCGGCCAAGCCCAAGAAGAATAACATAGGAAAAACCAGTAAATTTGACCGTTAGATGATGCTGCCGTTAGTTTCCCGGGCACCGAATCCGGCGACGACGTCGTTTTCTTCGTGTAGAGTTAGTATATGCGATTTTCCAGTGAGCTTGAAGAGGAACAAGAATATAAAGAGGTGTATTGGTGGTAAAGTGAGGGCTTTCAAGATTGTGGCTGAGCGGAGTGGTGAAGGAATTGATGAAGGAGAGAGAAAGAGTGGTGGTGGTGGAGGAGGAAGAGGAGGGTTTACGAGTTCAGCCATGGAGGTGAGCACATTCAATCAGAGCTTCGGAGATGCTGCTGAGTTTCCTGTTTGGGAGAAGATCGGAGCTGTTGTCAGACTCAGCTATGGAATCGGTGAGTCGTCGCTTAAATTACTACAATTAATGAACTGTTTAGAATACAAAATAATTTACTTTGAATAAATATAATAAATGCATTAAATTTCTAATCTGGGGGGGAAATTTGATAGTGGACTAACGTTTTTGGGTTCTTTTGTCAAAATTGAAATGATTGGGATTTGGAAAAGTCCTTCAAGAATTTAGAACTAAATGAAGAGAGGAAATAGATGGGCAAAAAGGGTATATGTCTATTAGGCAATGAATCACTTTCTTTGACAAATACTTACTTTTTCTGGTAGAAATGTGTAATTAATACGAGTAGCTATTGCTATGATTTCCAAAATTAGAAATTTTTATTCTTTTTCAAGTTGTTCCTAAATTACATACTTTTCAAATTTTAGACGGTAAAGTGATAGGTTTGCTATATTCTTAGTAGTTTTCATTACATTTCAGAAATTATATAATTCAGTAATTATGATCATTCAACAATACAGTTTTTTTCAGAAATCCCTACCAGCTGCCGGTAGCATTAGATAACCTCTATTACCACTGTATCATCAATATTGATAAAATCACGAGATCTGAGGCCATATTCCCAACCTGTAGTTAATGCAGAGTCACACATGTTTTGCTTCTAACAGCCAAAGGTACAATCACAGGCCACCATCATATAACTTCCACCCCATATAAATTGCAATAAGGCGTTCGCATTGGTAGCAATCACATCAATCTAATTTATTGACATTGTCTGTAATCTGATGTATGCTCTGTGACAATTTATAAAGGGAAGAAAGCTTATAGGCAGTAATTTTGTCTAAAATGTCATTTATGTTTTGCTTTCGTAATTACTGTTGTATATATGTGTAAGATATTTAATCTTTTGTTCTAATTTTGAAATGTCAGGCATTTATGGCGCAATGGCTTTAGCGGGAAGGTTCATATGTTCCATTACAGGAACAGACTGCACGGGAGGTTTCGATCCATCATTAGATGCCATTGTAGAAGGACTGGGATATGCAACTCCTCCCATCATGGCCCTTCTCTTTATACTAGATGTAGGTTAAGTTTTATACTCCCTCTGTTTGAATGTCATTATTAGCAACCATGTTTTGGCACGGTAATTAAGGCCAATTGTTAACATATTTAGATATAAAATTTTTATTTTTTATTTTTTTATATTTAATCTAAAAATTATCTATTGCAAAATATTATTCAACTTTTGAATGATTTGAATCAGTTCTGACAAACATTGTTTTGGACACTTGCGTTCAAAGTGGAAGTGAAAAAGTAGTGTCTTGCTATTGTGTTCTCTATATTATATCTGTATTTCCTTGTCGCATTGTAAAATTTCAATTTATGAAAAATTGAGGAATAAAAAATGTGATGGATAAATGTTTTGAGTATTTTATCATAAACAAGTGAAGTAAAAGTAAAGTTTTGTTGGTATATATCTTGCCATAGCTTTCTGTTTGAGTTTCAATTGTTGATTTTTCTGCATTACTTAAACTTTAAATCTCCTTTGAACAAATCACCATGTTTGCAGGATGAAGTTGTTAAGGTATCGCCCCATGCTCGTGCCATCAGGGATGTAGAGGATGAGGAGCTCCGGAGCTTCTTTTATGGAATGTCACCATGGCAGGTACATATATTTACATAAAAATTTTATTATTGTCTTTCTGCATAGTCTGCATCATCAATAAGAAGAGTATATTCCAATTTCCTTGCGGAAAATAGAAAAAAAAATGACAAAAGAGAGAGGGAAAAACAGTTGATGTGTTTTGTTGCAGTTTATCCTTATTGTTGCCGCTAGCTCTGTTGGTGAGGAGCTCTTCTACCGGGCAGCGGTTCAGGTTAGATGCTTAGAGTTTCATTTTTCCTTGCATTCTTTAACTGAGTTTCAGTTTAAACAATCAACAAAACATTTTATTTCAACCGTCTGGCTTACTTGTGTATTGTTTGGATAGTCTAGTTATTTCAATTCAAACAAATCACTAAGAAATGTTTTCGCGTAGTTGCTTCCTTAATCAATATGTTGGATAATTGGTAGGTGAATCGTACATTATTAAGATTATTATGCGAGCTAACTAACTTCCAAAATCCAGCAATCAAATCTGCTTTAGGAGATTGATACATTTCACATCTATGCAAATTAATATTCTCGCCGTTCTAAAATTAGAGATACCTTAAAAACACGACAATTTTTAAGGGCAAGTTTTTGTTTACACTGCTACCTGTAAAGAAGAGAGATGATGATGACTTGAGTGTGTAGATTTTGTGAGTGAGGAGCAAGGAATAGAGGGTGAGACATTTGAGAAAGCAAGGAGCCTAAAAAGAAAAGAGAATGACTTGAGAGGGTAGGTATTGTGAGTTAGGAGCAACGAAGAGGGTTGAGACTTGTGAAGAAGCAAGGAAGAGAGAAGTTGGAAGATGAGAGGCTGAAGTAAGAACTTAATGGCCTTTTATTGTCTTACATTAGAAATGTATCTCTAATTTTGGAACAGAGAGGTTATTACTCTTATATGGTTGAATCATATTTTCTGAAATAAGATAGATTAATTTTTGAAATTTCATTGCATGCTATATTAATTTACAGTTAATCTGTCTACATACTAATATTTGCTGAAGGATTTCAAATTAAGATATTACTATAGTATTAAAATCCGACTGTAATATAACAATCTATAGTTTTTGAACAGTGTTAGTTTTAACAGTGGAGTACGATTCATATGTAACCACATTCTCACTAAATCAATGTGTTAACAGCACTTTAGCGCACACACGTTTTGCTCTTCACTTGTTCTTGTAGCTCCATGAAATGTAAATTTCTTGGACTTAGTTATATGGTTCTCTTTGAGGGTCTTTTTGTTATTGTTTGCAGTTCTCAGTTGAGGGAAAACCTTTTAACTTAGGATATCAGTTTATTGTAGGAAATGCTATTAACCAAACTGTATTGGCTTCTGCATGTGATAGGTTATAACTGCCTAGTTTAGACGATGGCTTTAATTTATTGTTTCATTCATCGTGCTTCTAATTCTTTCAATAATGATGCCTAGATAACTATGATGTGCCAGGTTAAGTTGTTTTCTTCAATTTTGCATTTATCTTCTTCCTCTTAGAGAATATATTGCTCTTCCAGAATCATTTTTTGTTTTTGGTGGTATCATACTTGTCCTTTCTTTTTCATATTTTCCCGCTTTCTCAACTGTGTAGGGAGCATTAGCTGACATATTTCTAAGGGGCACAGATCTGGTACCAGATGCTCGTGGAATGGCTGCATTGGTATACATGCTTCTCCATGTTACTTTCCCTTTTGCTTTTCCCGAAAGTCTGAACCTATTGCTAATTAGTACTACTTTGTTTCTTAAAAATGTAGACGGGTGTGCTGCCTCCTTTTGTCCCATTTGCTCAAGCTTTTGCAGCGGTGATTACAGCTGCTCTTACAGGTTCCCTTTATTATGTGGCTGCCTCTCCCAAAGGTTTGTATTCTCTCACAATTCTCTTTTGTAACTTGCGCCTATATTTTAACTAAAAACACGCGGCATCTATGATATTTTTCATTCTTTGTCCTTCTTCAGATCCTACTTACGTTGTAGCACCAGTTTTACAATCTCACTCTGGTCGTCAAGATCTCAAGAAGCTCTTTGCAGGTTTATATACCGTTCCTCGTGCTTTTTCTCCCTGCCTGATTTTTCTGATTTTCTGAAGGACTGGACTTTGAAATGTGTACAACATGAATAAGTTTTTAACTTTTTATGGCTTTTTGTATATAATAGCCCTCCCTTTGAATAACCTCACTCGTCTTACTGTAATTAAATTTCTGTAGCTTGGTACGAGAGGAGGCAAATGAAAAAGATTTACTCGCCCTTGCTGGAAGGATTCCTTGCCCTTTACCTTGGATTTGAATGGATCCAGGTAACTAATTTTATATTTTTTGAAATATACACTCTCTTCATCCCACAAAAAGGATATCTTTCATAAAATTGGCACACTTTAAGAATGTAACTTTGTTACCTTGGAGTAAGTATCAGAGTACATAAACCTAATTGTTTGCTGATGATTCTTACAGTCAAATAATATTCTGGCGCCCATAATCACGCACGGGATATACTCTGCTGTAATACTCGGCCATGGCCTTTGGAAGATTCATGATCACAGAAAAAGACTACGCCAGAGAATTCAGCAGCTTAAAGGGAAGGAAAGTAAATTCTGAAGATGCTGAGGTTTTAGCAACCGTATATGGAGAAACTTTGTATATATTTATATTTAAGACATAGGGAATTTTTATAGTACTTAGTAGAGCATAGTGATAAGGCCTATTATACTATAATTCAATATTGACAAAGTATAATGTACTATCAAAATAGGGTATTAGCTCAATAACATACACAGTAACGGCCTTGTATCCAAGAAGCATTCTGAACCAATCAATTTTGCTTTTGTTACTGAATATATTGGACAGTTGTGCCTTTACCGGCCCTCGTGATTGTATGAACTAAAATTACATTGAAGATAATTTATGTTAATTTCAAAATGATGCCAAGCGACTGGGGGAGAGGGAACACAAGCTTTCCTATCATGTGTTGCTTTAAAGCTTTCAAAACTCTCAAGGAAAAGTCAACCCTTAGGGAAATGATGAAACAAACTAGTTTTTTTGTTTTTTTTCGTGTTTGAAAGTTTTCAAAACTCTCAAGGAAAAATTAACCCTTAGGAAAATGGTTAAACAACCTAGTGTTTTTGTAAATCAAAATGATGTAATTTCATCTAACTGTAATCGCCGCTAATAGAGCTTGTGCTCTTCTATTGTTTTCCCTTTAAAAATTAAGGAATTTGATATTTGATTTTCGGGAAGTGGATAACAAAGAGATTCTTTAACTTCTTGTACAACCATGAGTGATTTTGACAAGAAACTTGAATTAGATGAATTCATAACTTTTTATTGTATGCTTGGACAGGAAAAGGAAAATAACATAGAATTACAGGGCTCTTTTGAATAAGAAAGGTAATATTTGTATCAGCCCAGCAAACTTTTGACTTTATGCGACGTGCAATTAGGAGACTGATGCTTAAATTTAACCAAATTCATAATACATCGACTCTATGGGAATGCTATTTCTTAAATTAAGGATAAAAAGGGCACAAAGAAATCTTGTTTTGGTACCGTGTCATCTAAGTCTGTGGAGTTGCGGAAACTCAATATTCTAATTGTTCAATGACACTGATGAACACCTGGTAGCCTTGGCACATGTCAGAAAGAAGGCAGTACTCATTCTTGGCATGGTACGTAGCCATCAACCCTGCATAATATAATAAACTTAGGGGACAAAAAAAGTGCATAATACATGAAACTTAATCCTCTTGATCACCAAGGCCTAAACTTCTAGGTATCTCCGTCATTTAATCAGATATAGTATGTGAACTGAAAATAAATATACAGATCCTGATGAAAACCCCATATATATATATATATATATATATATATATATATAATTTTTTTTTAAAATAACTAACTAACTACAGAACTAACCCGCTAAAAGTAAGTATCATGTAGGAAATTATATATAAACAAGAAAAGGGAAAACAAAACATGGTAATCTATATTTGCAATATGAGATTCTTAATTTTGTGCCACTACCAAACAATAATACCTACTGCAAAATAAGTCTACATTCTTTGCAGACCTTTTCTTTTTCCCCGAATACTAAGGACTGCATTTAATACACATACATAGGTTTGTCACGATAATCTTTTCCTAATGATTTATCGAGAAACATTCAAAAATCATCTGGTGTGTTCCAGGCAAATCATAAATATTTGGAAGAGAAAAAAAAGGTACACACATTTGAAGATGGAAGTAGTAGTAAGTTCCTAGTAATAAAGACTGCTATATAGTGAAAAACATCCATCCAAATAGACATGAAAAATTAAAGTTGCATAGTCATAGTTTAATACAGAAATTGATAAAAAGTGTATGATAGGTTATATTTTAACATAGAAATGAAAAATTGTATGATCATATTATAGTTTGAAGTGGAAATAAAAATGCATGCATGCTGATTTACGACCTCAATATAATAAAAAGAACTCTCATTCCTCAACATTTTGGTATTTTTATTTCTGAAACCACCGCTTTCTGATGAAAAAAGATTTTGCACTCTCAACCATTCTGATTTTATTCTTTACATGCATTAATTATCTTAAGACAGCTTTCTAATTAAGAACACTAGTATACAGGAACCCCCAACCAAAACCTAAATTTGAAATGTGAAGTAATAGCAAGAGATCCATACCATAGCCTGCAGTTTGAACATCAAAGCCTTCATCCTACAACGTAACAATGATTAAGTTCAAATTAGAACAATATAATTATATAAACTTGTCGAAAAGTCAAAGAATAAGAATTGAGATATATCGAACCTGCAGATCTCTTATGAGTGGCAAACTTCCAGTGATGGAGTATGGTTTAACATGGCCAACCACTTGTTCAGTAGCATTGCACAAAACATGAAAGCCACGAGAGTCAAGATTACAAGCAACTCCAGGAAATGCCTCATCAAAACTTACTTTGATGCTGAATGGTTATATGACAGTAAGTTACCAACCCATAAAGTGAAAATCAATATTTAGATATAGAGATAGAGATGGAGACCACAGGGCTTACACCATGGTGTACACAGCTACGTGCACCACAGTGCATCATGATGTGTACCTCCTGATGCATGTAGTACACATGATTACAATATGCACATCTGTACAATAATATCAGGAGGTACACCTCCTTATGCTGAGTGCACACCCTTTTCTCATAGATATATGCATAAAGAAAACAAAAGAACACACCTTCCCCTCAAGTTCTCATCTGGTAGGACATATTTTGAAACGGGCCCACGTGTATCTACCCCCTCTATATTGGCATTTAACTCTTCAACATATTCTTGTAGCTTCTGTATTACATCTGATACGCTGAGAGGTTATCAAAATTCAAGGAAACTCAGATCACCGTTTGGAGCTGTAACAAGCCAACCAATAGGTCCAAGACCACTATTTTAAGTAATTGACATCTACATAAGCAATAGCATAAAGAGAAGTAGAAAGTAGCTTACTCGTAAAATGGAGTCAATCTGCAACAGGAAAGAAACAAGGTTAGGTATCATCTTACATTCAGGTCTTTACCAAAAGTTCTTGCAAAGAATATATATTTAACTCTTTTCCTTTCATAAAATTTCTTTATTATATAACCTGACATCTCCTGAAACAGTACATTCTCCTGGAATTTGATTGATCCCACCTCCTGGATCTGTGAAACAAATTAATGAACAGAAGAATAAAAGCAGAGGAAGAAAGCAAACATGCAAATTATTTTTTTGCAAATATTATACTTATTGGCTAAAAACTTACAACTCCATTGAGTTGGTTTCATGGTTGAGGGTGTAGCAAAGCCATATACTACTTCTTTAGGATGAGGAGGGAAGTCTTTATAGAACCTCAACTGGATAACTTTAAGAACTTCCATGGCAAGCTCCAAAGGATTGATAGCCTGCATATATTCATGAAAGAAGAGGAAATCAAGAACACAAAGCTAAGAATACAGAATCTAGTGAAAATTCCTTTGGTGAGATTATTTTCTATAGTATTGCTGTAGGGAAAACAGGATATGAATTATGTACGCAAAAACAACAATAAGTATAACATGGAAAGAAAACATACAGCTAAGAATACTGAAGGTCACAAAGAAGACAAGAATGTAGAAGTAAACAGACCAAATATTTGTTCTCTATGCCTACGGTCAATGCGGGATTCAACCACAAAGTAAACCAAACAGCATGGTCAATGCGGAATTTAACCACAAATTAAATCAAACCGCAAGTCTTATAGATGGTATACATTCTAGGGCTGTTAAACAAGCCGAGCTTGTTGAGCTCGAGCTCGATATAGTTAAACGAGCATTGTTTCTAGTTCAAGCTTAGCTCGTTTAACTTAAATGAGCCTTTTATTGAGCTTTTAACGAGCTGAGCTTGATCTTTTTGGGAAAACCCGAAAATATTTAATGTTATCGAGCTTTTATTGAGCCGAGCTCAAATTCGGCTCAATAAACCATACTAGCTTTTTTAACAAGCTCAAGCCAAGACTTAACCGAGCCCTAGGCTCATTCAGCACCCCTAATACATTTTATAGAAACCTATTCTGAGAAAAAATCTTGTCTTTTTTCCCTCTCTCGATAAGTTTCCACCCTCTTCGTTTTACTTTCCTTTTTCTTTTTTTTTTTGTTTCTTTTCCATCGGTAGGAAAGTCCAAGAAAGATAATGGTTCACCGCATTCTTCAACTTATATGTCGCCTATTAAACCCAAAAAGTTCACGTAGATTCCGTTTTATGATCTCACAGAAAAGGAAACCAGGAAAAGGCACTATACACCTGTAGGGCAGTGATAACTATGGGCGAGCTTGTTTTGTCCTTGATGAATCTGAATGGGCTCTAAATCTGAATACGGTCAGACATGGAGCTCATTCAGACCATTTGTTTTCATTCAGATTTAGCCTCGTAATCGTGTTTTCCGTCTAAGCCAGCTAAGGCTCATTTTCTTGCCTTAGCGCATTCAGAGGTGACAGATGACCACACTGCCCTCATTCTTTCCGTCTATTTCCTTTCCTGCCCAACATCATACGATTACAACATATTTGCATAGCCTCATTCAATCTAATGCAAATGATAAATTTCAAGAATTTTCCAATAGGAACTCAAGAATCTGTCTAATGGGTTGCGTGGGATACCAAATTTGTGATTCTAATATATTTTTAAGTGACAAGAGAAATTGAAATCTCAGTAACTCTAGGTTTTCATGATTCAAAACCACAACAGAAATCTCAGTAAATCTATTGGTGATTTTAAAGAGTTTTGTCAATTTTGTTGGAGGTTTGCAGCGTGCGGCATAGATCAAACATGGAGGGTGATGGTCAGGCGGTGGTCACACCGGATTTGGTGGTGTTGTTGGAGTGCTATAACTTTGATTTGGGCAGCCGGTGGTGGCTATGGCAAGTGGTTGACGACGGAGTAATGATGGATTTGAAGATAGAGTATATGAGAAGATGAGATCATTAGATTTCGGAAGAGGAATGAGATGAAATTGGATTCTGCAATAAGAAGTCCAGATACATGGGGTGGATTTTGATGGAGAATTCTCTTTTTTCTTTTTCTTTCTTTTTTCCTATTATGATTCTTGTTACTTTTTAATATAAATAGTGAATCACTAATTTTAAATGTTTCTGTACAGCAAAAAGAATGTATAATATTTTGAATTCCCCATTTGGATTTTATGCTTGTTATCTAATATTACAATAATGAACAAAAATCAAAATGAAGAATCCAAAATATTAAGAAGTCAATAGATTTTATTCATTTGGACACAAATATTTCAGTATATTTTATTAAACAATAATTAGATGATTCACTATTTATATGTACCAAACAACATCATTCTATTCAGATTCAGTGGGGCAAAACAGGAAAAAAAATATCAATTCACTATTCGACAGCATCCCTAACCAAAAAGCAATCTTAACATTCAGATTCAGATCTGCTAAATAGATTCAGTTCAGCAGATCTTATTGCAGCAAACACCACCTCAATAAAGTCCTCCTTTTGAGGATAGATAATCAAATAAAATTCTCTCC
>JAUMHB010073014.1:0-12987 GCA_032359685.1 Pittosporum tobira | reverse complement strand
TCAACTTTAAAAAATTATAATAGATTATTATTTACAAAAAAATAAAATCAAAGAGTTTGTCTTAAAATAAAATTTAAGAATTTATTTATCAAATAAATAAATAATTTATTAATATATATACATAATATCAACGGTTTTAACTTATAATTAATTAAATATTACAATAACTTTTTATAATATATTAATAAACAATTGTGTCTAGCCCGGGCAATACCGGACATTCGAGCTAGTTAGAATAATTATTGAGCCCTGATTTTGACCGACGTAACACTGGATCAGGTTTTGATTGGATCAGGTTCACTGACCTGGTACCTTAATTTTGGGTCAATCTCCAACAGCAACTATGTTACATATTTTTTTCGATAGAAAATGATATGTGACTTTTAATTAAAAATTAGAAAATTGTTTTCGGTCTTAATCAATTTGAAACTAATTGGAACAACTTAAAATTTCGACAACTTAATTGAAATAATTAAAATGTCAATCATTAAAGTAGAATTAAATGAATAATTTAGGATAATATTATAGAATTAGCCCTTAAGTTTATTCACATTTATGTTTTAATTGATTATTTGTTGCAGGCCATGTTTGATAACAGAAAGGAGAAACATGAACTCTTAGAGGCCTTGGTCGTTGGTGACAAAGAAGCCATTTTCCCAAATTACACCCAGGTTAATTGTTTATTCTTTTTTTTTTTCAATTGTCTCATTTCTGTTTTGGCTTTTGAAAATAATAATAATATTTTCTAACTTGGAACTTGCCCAACAGTCACACAATTTGCTGCTTATACTAATAATTATCTTTGCAGGTAATTCATTTGTTGTGGGGAGATGATGACAAGATTTTCAACTTGGAACTTGCCCAAAAGTCAAAACAGTAAGTGATGACCAACGATGATCTATAAAAAAATTTTGTTTGGTTAGTCTTCAACACGCATGAACGTAGAATCCATTTATTTTATTATTAACTAGACATTGCAAAAATTTTAAAGATAATTTTGTGGAAATATCATTTCGATCTATGAAAAAACTAAATTATATTAAATTATGGTTGCAGGCAACTCGGAGACGATCCGAGCTTACAATACATAGAGAATGCAGGACATTTGCTTCCGCTTGAGAGACCCTTTGTTTATAATCAACGCCTCAAGAAAATTCTTGCTTCCTTACAAATTACAGAGGCCAAACAAAAATTATCTGCTCATTTTATTCTTTTTAATTATTTATTTCATTTTCCTAAATCATTTTCAGACATGGTACTATGATTTTTGCTCCTCAAACCGTGTGTAACAGATGAATAAATACACAGCATGTAAGCAATTTGTGATTTTACATCTCTATATTTTCTGTTGTAAATCTCTTATTTCGGCATCCAAACTGTTTTACTACATATTATTATTTAATATTACTATTAAAATATACTCTCTCTATACCAAAATAAATAAATATTGACTCATTAATTAATTAATGTTCATTCTTAACGAGTCAATGTTTATTTTTTTCAGAACGAAACGAGTATAATAAAATCTCAATGTTGATCGGTTTCAAAATATAACAACTACACAAAATATACTTTGCCAGTTCAGCTAGGCTTGTCAGCATGCGCTAGTCGGGTCACGTGTTCGTCAAACATATGTCACTATAATTAAATAATTGTAAAGTACAGATTGCACCTTAAAAGTTATACTAAAAATATAATTTATATTTTAAATTATTTTTTTAAAAAAAAATATTATAAAATTTATTTTTACCAATTAATTACACCATGGATCTCAATTTCCGCCCATTATGTTAATAAATGTTAAATTTTTATTTGTGTAAGTGGAAATGTCAAAAAACTTAAATAAACCCTAAAATTTACTGTTTATTTTATTCACTGCAACAATCATTCTCCTTTCTCCATCAAAGTCACCGGAAATTACATCAAATGTATTAATAATTCAACGTTCGTTTGTTTAAATATATAAATATATAAGATTAATTATTAATTTGAAATCTGATTATTTTGACCAAAAATTTAAATTATGTCAATATTTTTAAGATGTAGAGAGTATAAATTAGACGGATGAAATATTATATTTATTTATATTTGGCTCTCTCCTCCAAATAGGGCATTCAAAAACAAAACCTTCCAGATCTCTATAATATATACTGCTTTTGGAATACTTTAGTACATATTATTATTTAATATCACTATCAAAATATTGGACAAAACCTCAATGTTGATCAGTTTCAAAACATACCAATTATACAAAACGTTCTTTGCCAGTTTGGAGCGATGCTAGTCAGCATGCATTAATCAGGTCCAATAATTCATATTTTCGTCAAATATGTCAATATCCGTACATAGTAAATGGGTTTAATATTATTTATGTTAAAAAACAGTTATACTAAAATATCAAAAACCTTAATTTCAAGTTACCCCTTCCTATTGACTTTATTTATATACAAGTAATTAGTTAATATTTGTGTAGAGTCCTTTTAAACATTATCCTCTTCAAAACCAACTATAATTATCAGATTAATATTGAATTCTATACGTATCCTAATCAGCCACTTAACATAACAAGCAAAACAACATAAAGATTGGATAGTGTATGTCAGAACTTTATCATAATTTTTAAACCGGACCTATGATGGATTAAATTGTTGAATTGTTATTAATGAAAATTCTGAGTTGATCACGGACTTATGTGTGTGTTGTAAGCCCAATGTACTGTTTCAGGAATTTGAAATATCATAGTTATTTTATATTCATAAAAAATTGTGGAAATGATTATCTCGATCTCCTGTGTGTATGATTTACGTTTAGTTAGAAAGTGAATAAAAATAAATAGTCAATGAAACATTGAGACATGGATGCGTAAAATTATCTCAAATTATCTCAAGTAGTTATATTATATTTAAATTTATTAATTATAAAAATTAATATATAAAATAATAGTTAAATTAGATTGGGATCAAATTTGAACTATCGTAAAGCGATCTATAAACACCAACTTCGGTCCAACTTAATCACTGCTGCGTGGACTACGTGTCACCAGCATTTCTATCCTCCATATCTTCATTGAGATGACTAAAAGTCACACGAGTACGG
This sequence comes from Pittosporum tobira, assembly GCA_032359685.1. NCBI lineage: Eukaryota > Viridiplantae > Streptophyta > Magnoliopsida > Apiales > Pittosporaceae > Pittosporum > Pittosporum tobira. The sequence continues at coordinate 9,891 of JAUMHB010073014.1, read as the reverse complement.
ACATTCCAAATCACTTCCTATAAGTAGGGGAGCACTCTTGGACCATTTGCATGTGCTCTAGACTGCTTTTCACAGAGAAATGGTCAACGTGTTTAGTTTGTTGAATCTACTGGTGCATGGCGCGGTCAAACTAGCTGGGTTAACCCCCAAACTAGTCGAGATCGAACCAGGTACAGTTATGAATATTTGGGTGCCGACTGAAACCATCAAAAATCATAAGAAAACTCCCAATAAGCCTGCTTTGGTACTTGTTCATGGTTTTGGTGCAGATGGCATTCTCGCTTGGATTTTCCAAGTTTTATTCCTAACAAAAGCCTACTCGGTTTACGTGCCGGACCTCCTGTTCTTCGGTGGGTCCACCACGGATAAGCCCGATAGGTCGTCGGGCTTTCAGGCCGAGTGTTTGGCCAAGGGGTTGACGAAGTTGGGAGTGGAAAAGTGCACACTTGTTGGGCTTAGCTATGGAGGGATGGTGGGGTTCAAGATGGCTAGGAGCCACCCGGACTTGATCCAGTCCATGGTGGTATGTGGCACGGTCATTGAGTTGACCGAGTCGATTACAAGTGCATCACTGGCTAAGATTGGGCTGAATAGTTGGTCGGAATTATTGTTGCCGGAATCTGTCGGTGGTGTTAAAAAAATGCTCTCAATTTGTACTCATAAGTTGCCTTGGCTCCCTGGTTTCGTTTTCAAAGACTTCCTTGAGGTATGAATATTGCCCGCTCCTTTCACGCCCATATTTTTTTTGGCAGAAAGTGAAATAATTAATGACTACCATTTAGAAATTAGGAAATTGTTATTGGGTCTTAACATGGTCGATTGAAAATAATTGAAACAATTTAAAACTTGAATAACCTAATTAAAATAATTAAAAAGTTAAATATTAGACCTTAATTATATTCACGTTTATGTTTTAATTGATTACTTGTTGCAGGTTATGTTTGATAACAGAAAGGAGAAACATGAACTCTTAGAGGCCTTGGTCGTCGGTGACAGAGATGCCATTTTCCCAAATTACACCCAGGTTAGTTTATTTATTTACTTATTTATTTTATTTTCAATTGTCTCTTTTTCTGTTTGACTTTTGAAAATAATAATATTTTCTAACTTGGAACTTGCCCCACACTCAAACAATTTGCTTATAAGAATTATCTTTGCAGAGAATTCATTTGTTGTGGGGAGAAGGTGACAAGATTTTTAACTTGGAACTTGCCCAAAAGTCAAGAGAGTAAGTCACTCTCTCTTTTGGTAACCTACCCTGCTTTTACATTTAACGTTACGGTTGTTGTTCGACCGGTGATTATTTATAGACTTGTTTTATTCAGGGACGAAATTAAATATATTTGGAAAGTCGTAGATATATAATTAATTCAAAGTTGAATGGCAAAAAGGTAAATAAATTAGTACTTATGCAACAATTCTTGCAGGCAATTGGGAGACAACGCTAGTCTGGAATACATAGGCAATGCGGGACACTTGCCTACACTTGAGCGACCTTTCGTTTATAATCGACGTCTCAAGAAAATTCTTGCTTCTTTAAAAATTACGTAGGCAAAAATAAAATAAAATAATCGGCTTTTTTTTTTTTTTTTTTGGTTTCATAATTCATTTTCCTAAACCGTCTTGAGACATAAAAATATAATTTGTGCTCAGACTGTTTGTAATAGAACAACAAATAAACAACGTGTAAGCAATTTATGATTTTACATCTCTATAATTTCCGTTGGTTAATCAGCTTGTGATTGACAATATAATGTTGTATCTTGTAGCATAATGCAAATCTCTTATTTCAATAAATCTTAATGCCTGCCTGGACTAGCTTTTAAGCAGTCAAAATTGTTTATAAGTTTTACGAAGCTGATTACAAACAATTTTTATGAAAATAAGAAGAAACATCAATTTGATGATTTTATTTATAAGCAGATATCCAGTAATTAATTATACTTAAAATATATAAAAGACCTATCAAATATTAATCTTACTTATTAATTTTTATTCAATTATTTATTATTATATAAATGACAAATAAAAAAAAAACAACATAAAAATAATAATATGTATCTTTATTTTTCGCTACATTAAATCTTTTTTTTTTTTTGTGGACATACTACAATTAAGTCATCCAGCCCCAGAACCACGTACGTGACTGTGAGCGCACAACTTGTGCCAGGACCTATTTGGGACCGATGGAAAAGGATGCAAGGACAGAAACTAATTAAGAGATTAATTATAATACGGCTAGACGTGACCCGCCTACCGGCATCTTTTTAGCATTGAATATAAGCAGTTGGAATTCTCTTTCATTTAATTCATTAAAATTATTTATTTTTATTTTCTTTCTTATTTATAATTTTCAATAGAGAGAAAAAAGTAACTATTAATTTAAAATGAAAGAAGTATTATGTAATATTGAAATGTTCAAAAATTCTATACATATCAAGTTTTATACATTAAAATACTACTCTATCGTATAAAAAAAACTAACTTATTTTAATTTTTTTAGTCAAATTGATCTTTTTTGAATTAAAATGATTGTTATTGCATACATATATAGGTGATAAAGCTAATATTATGAAAAATTACATCAAATAAACTATAAGGTGCAATTTTTGTTTGTTTAATTACTTAAATTCAAAATTAGTCAATTTTGTTAAAAAATTCAAACCAAACAATTTTTTTCAGACGGAGAGAGTATAATTTTCTTTTCTTTTTCTTTAATGAAGGGTACAGACGTAATAATGAACGCATTCTTACTAGCAAAAAGAATCTCCAGTTAGTTCATAAATTATATCTTCGCTCGATCTTCTCCATAACCTAATCTTGAAATTATTAATTTGTTCTTCATTGAGAAATTAAGAATTAAAGATATAAATTAAGGAAGATGATGATGATGAATATATTTGTGGTTAGCTGGAATAACACCCCATTTACTCGAGATCGAGCCCGGGACAATAATGAATATTTGAGTACCAAATTATAACAAAAACAGTAAGCCAGTTTTGGTACTTGTGCATTGGTTTTTTGCAGATGGAATTTTTACATGGTTTTTCCAAGTACCTGCCTTGACCCGCAAGTATTTGATTTACGTGCCGGATCTTCCGTTCTTTGGAGGCTCTGTGACCGATAAAAAAGATGGATCACTGAGCCTTCAGGCCTAGTTCTTGGCCAAGGGATTGAGGAAATTCGGAATGCAAAAGTGCACACTTGTTGGGTTTAGTTATGGAGGGATGGTTTGCTTTAAGATGGCCAAGTTGTACCCTAACATGATTGAGTCATTGGTTAATTGTGTCTGGCTCGGTTATCGAGGTAACGGAGTCCATCAACGACACGTTAGGGGATTACTTTAGGTTCTCTAGCATGTCGGATTATTTGTTGCTAGAGTCGGTAAGCTTGCTGCAATTGGTACTTATTACAGGTTTTCATGGATTCCTGAGTTTGTGATGAGGGTTTTAATTTTTGGAGGTGAAGTCTAGTTTTTCATATTTGTTGCTCTTCGCCGACCGTCCATAAAATCATTTGTTTAGACTTTAGAGTATTTCGTAGGAGACCCAACTTTTAATTTTAAGAGGAAAAAAAAATCAAAATATTCGATTAAATTATGCTATCAAGAAAATCAAATCTGAAAACCAAAATCTGAAGACCCAAAAATTAGTTTATGGTTGTTGGCCGATATTGGTTCAATATTGTGATTAAAAACACCAAAACATAGACAAATGTGCTTGTACTTTATCTCGTGTCATAGCAAACTAGTAGGCATTATGTTTTCGTGTTGGCGGTCCCTTGAGTTTAAAAGGCGAGGGACCATCGGTACAAAAATGAAATTTATTTTGTGACCAACTTTAGGGGACGATAATTATCTTAACCATGCCATTAATTTGGCTAATGGCAGGTTATGTTTCCAATACAAAAGAGAGAGCTGAACTTTTAGAGGCCTAATTGGTCATCAGCGAAAAAGAGGCAACCACCCCTAACTACCCCCAGGTTTGCTATTAATCTCATTTTTTTTTCAGCCTCGTCATTTCAGATTTTCGGTGAATTAACTTAGCTAATCGCTGATTATCGATCAATCATAAAAAAACATGTTATATTTCTACAACAAAAATTATAATTGTTGACAGTTAACTTTTATCGTCCATCGATATTCAATTAATTAGTTTCTGTGCAAAAGCAATATGTTTTTATTTTCATATGTATGGTTGATCGATTGTAAGTGAATAAGTTATTTCACCCAATTCGATCCCCCTCATTCCTATGTCAGAGTTCCTTCACATCTTCTAGAAGGACTTCTAAGTACTTGCACTTGTGGTGCGGTAACAATTTCAGCCGTGAATGTAGAGTATTTTTGAATTCTTATAGATCTATAACCTTATTTTTCAGAGAATCCATCTGTTGTAGGGAGCTAATAACAACATTTTCAACTTGGAATTCGCCCAAAACATGATAGAGTAAGTATCATTCCCTCTATCAGAAGCACCAATTATTTCACTAAACCAACTTTATTTTCACAATCTCATATCGATATTTCCGAAACATTTTTGCTGTCCCTGTTAATTTAATTATACTTATTCACAACTCCGCATTAACGTTTTCTACTATAAGTATAGAAATTATTAAAAATAGGAAAAGCACTTAAATTTTATATCCATATATCCTTTCAATTTTTATGGCTTAATCTGTTAATTAGAATTGCAACTATATATATATGTATATATATGAGGGGTGCATTAAGCATAAAAACTATGACAATATGTACTAACTAGAAATTGTGTGAATCTTGAATGTAGGCAATTGGGAGGTAAAGCTAGATTGCAATACATAAAGAAGGCAGGACACTTTGTGCAACCTTTTCTCTACAATCGGCATCTCAAGAAAATCCTCGCGTCCTTGATAGAAGATAATGGTATACGGCAATGAATCGACCTAATTCGTTTAATTTTATGTGCAATTCACCAAGTCAACTCATCCAATAGCTAGTAATTTTATTTAATTTTTTTTTTTTTTTGATATTTCGAAGTATATATATTCAAAGTGTTAAATTGGAAATATATTTACATTGTGGTTGGTCTTTTCATTGTTTAATTATAATTTGCTAACCATTTCCGGCAAAAAAAATCCAACTTATATATTCAAAGTGTCATTGCTTTGCATGAGAATGGTGTAAATTAAATCTTTTGGCACTTGAAAAATAAGAGAAGCAAATACGGAGAAATATATACTATTGTGCTTGCGAAATAGGAAAAGACATAAGGTTCTAAAATACGATATATTGCCGGAAGAAATTAAACAAACATCTTAGTTATGATATTTGCCCAACAAAGAGAGCATAATTAATTCTACATATCGATAATTAATTAAGCACTGCAGGCAGCTCATATTTTTCACAGATTTGCTGATAGAGACTTGCATGTCGAGGTGGCTTGAACTTACTGCATCTTAAGATACTTCAGAAGCCTGAAAAGCATAAGTTAAAAATAAAATAAAACAAGAGACTAACACTCCTTAAATAAGCAGTTAAACGCAGGCTGATAGGTAAATATAAGCCAAAAACGATTGATGTTATAATATAAACTTTGAAGGTAAACATTATTCAATATCAGAAGATAATTGAGCAATATGATGAAACAAGGTCTACCATAATGTAAAAGTACATGATTAATTAGCTAAGTACTCCTTGTTCTCATCATAATCCAGATTAAAGGTAAGGTTCCTGTTGAAGCATCCAACTTAAAACCAATTGGTGATAAGTGAAGAGACATCTCCAAGTATATAAACTGGATCATACTTTTCGAAGATACTCGATGTGGAACATTTACCTCAACATGCCCCTTGCGTTTTTTTAAGGTACAACGGTAGCTAAGCAATTAAACGGTAATCAATGGTAATAGGCACTAAATGACTGATAGTTCAACGGTAATTGGCGGTAGCCAACGGTTCAATGGTAATTTTTTTTAAGGTACAACGGTAGCTAAGCAATTCAACGGTAATCAATGGTAATTGGCAACTAGATGACTGATGTAATTGGCAACAGCCAACGGTTCAATGGTAATCGGCAACTAGAACGATAATTGGCGGTAGTCAACGGTTCAATGGTAATTTTTTTTAAGGTACAACGGTAGCTAAGCAATTCAACGGTAATCAACAGTAATTGACACTAGATGCCCGATAGTTCAACGGTAATTGGCGGTAACCAACGGTTCAATGATAATTTTTTTTAAGGTACAACGGCTGATAGTTCAACGGTAATTGGCGGTAGCCAACGGTTCAATGGTAATTTTTTTTAAGGTACAACGTTAGCTAAGCAATTCAACGGTAATCAACGGTAATCGGCAACTAGATGACCGATGTAATTAACAACAGCCAACGGTTCAATGGTAATCGGCAACTAGAACGGTAATTGGCGGTAGCCAACAGTTCAATGATAATTTTTTTTAAGGTATAACGGTAGCTAAGCAATTCAATGGTAATCGGCACTAGATGTCCGATAGTTCAACGGTAATTGGCGGTAGCCAATGGTTCAATGGTAATTTTTTTAAGGTACAACGGCCGATTGTTCAACAATATTCAACGGTAATTAATCAATGGTAATCGGCACTAGATGACCAATGTAATTGGCGACAGCCAACAATTCAATGGTAATTGGCAACTAGAGCAACTAGATGACCGATGTAATTGGCGATAGTCAACAGTTTAATGGTCATCGGCAATTTGCCGACAATGGTAATCGGCAACTAGAACAACTAGATGACCGATGTAGTTGGCACTAGAGCAACTAGATGACCGATGTAATTGGCTATAGCCAACGATTTAATGGTAATCGACAATTTGTCAACAGTCTGGCTCGACCCCTAGCTCTGATATCATGTTGAAGCATCCAACTTAAAATCAATTGGCGATAAGTGGAGAGGCCCCTCAAGTATATAAACTGGATCATACTTTTTCAAGATACTCAATGTAGAACATTTATCTCAATATATTTTCTTAGATACTTGATGTGAGACATTTATCTCAACAGTTCTAAACCTATATTAAGGATAAACTTTGTGCTCCGCACACAGATTCACAAAGGGTTCAATTAGAAGAAAAAAAACTAATCAAGAACTAATTGGGTGCTGCAAATTATGGTCTCTGTCGATCCGGGCTGTCATCGAATAGAAACGATATTATACTTTAATGGTGAATTCGTTGATCTGATCAAGTAAAGATTAGATGTCATTTGATTTAAGACGAGATAAGAACTTGTGCCCTTATAACCGAAAAGCTAAATTAAATGGTAAATTATTTCCCATGTTCTGTAACATCCAAAGGGCAAACCCTAGTTTTGAAAACATCAAAAGTTATTATGCAATCTCCAATATTGTCTAAAACTTCAATGGCATCAAATACTACGAAGGGTTCACCTATGAATAACTTCTGGTTACAAGAAAAAAATGGTGCATTCAGGGGAGAAATGGAAACGAAGATAAAGTCGTGATGCTTTCTAATCCGGATTATGCAGCTATGATTTTGTGTATATGTTTGTTTGTTCTTGTTGTGGCAATAACTCGTGCTCAAAATTGATCGATAAAATAGTGAAATGTTCGAAAAAGGAAAGTTCTCTCGAAGAATTGAATTACAACAATAGGAATATTGAATGCTGATTTGGGACAAAATTAAGCAAAATCAGTGATCAGAATAACAATTGCTAGTAATATAAGTACCTTTTTTCTTCTTCTGCAGGAGTGTTAGTCTTTTAGTTAGGGATATAAAATTAGTTACTGATGATGATCAACGACTAGTTATACTTTGTGTGTGTGTTTGTGTACATTTTTTCTTCTTCTTGAAGTTTTTGATCCATAGCAAAAATCCAGCTCTGTGTGTTTGTGATTGTGTGTGTGTGCGCGCGCGTGCACAATAGGAAAGAATTAATTGTGCATGCAAGGGTGATTTATTTGGAACAAAATTCGGCAAAATAAGTGACTGATGATTTATAAGATTCTTAATTATATATAACAAATGTTGGTAATATAAATACCTTTTTTGTTCTTCTGTCGGGCTATTAGTACTCTTGTAGTCAGGGATGGGGACACTACCGGATTCGATACGCCGGAGGTCTTCAAGAAGGATTTCATAATGTGTCTTAACATCCTCCGGAGTTTTCCCACCACCGACAGCCTTGGCTATATTTTGCCATCGGTCCGGCGTGTCCTTATCAAATTGCGCAAGTGCCTTCTCAAACTCCTTGTTCTGCTGTTGTGTCCATGTTGAATCACCCTTGCGCGAAGCACGAGAGCTTGAAGCCATAACTAAAATTAGTAAAAATGGGTCAAAAATTGGCAAGTACAAATGTTTATAGTGGTTGAAACTGAGAGAGAGAATGTAAGCTAAAGGGTTGGTGTACGTGAGGAGGAAGAAGGCTTGTTGAGGCTCTTCTATATATATGTGCTATAGGAAGGTGGAGAAGTGGACTCGGTTGACGTATGTATGTATTGCCTCGAATTGGATTTGATTAAGTAACTTAATCACTTATCATCGTTTAATTATAAATATGATATAGAAAATATGTTGGATTTATATAGAAACCAGGTGGATATCATCAATAATTGTAATTTTTATCATAGTGATTGACCGTTAATTAGTTATTGAGTTCCATAAAATGAGACAGTTTAATGTGTGTTTCAACTAATTTAGATGAAATTGAGGTTAATTTTGAAATTGAAAATTTAAAAAATTAACTTTTAAAAATCAAAAAATGGCTCGTGTTATGGAAACGGACGAGGTATATGACAAAAGTTACTAGCTCGGTTGTTTAGGCACCACAGGTGAAGCAGGACAAGGAGAAGCAAGAGGGGGAGGGGCAGCGAATTTAATAAGAGAACATTGAACTTATTGTTTATTCTGATAATATCTACTGCACAAAAACGTGTAGTATATACTACTAAAGAATCTCGGCGCAATTATATGTCTATATGGATTGACTTGTTAGATGACTGAACATGTAGTGCATGGAATTAATTAGACACAATATCATGTTACTTATACCCATCAGCTTTAATTCCTGTGGACAAAATATAAATCCAATATAAATTATCCACATCGTATGCATGAGCTAATTGCTCTAGCTATATATGTGCTATCTAATAGGTATTCTGATGGGGAATTAGGGTGGGGCCCCAGGACCTCAACCACACCACCTTAAGATTTGCACTGGACAAACTTAATTAAGCATGAATAAAATTTATTTTCATTAATTAGTGCAAGCTAAAGAATAAACTTTATAATTTAGGAATAATTTATTGAGAAAAATGATATAGATTGATGGAGACAAGCATCCTCATAAGCTCGAACAATCTTCATGCATATGATATCTTTTACGTGTCAGACCATATAAACCCCAAAGGAATCAGAGGGGTCTGTCTATGGTAATATGAAAAACAAACCTGACAATATTATATATCATCTTCTTGGACTCTGCATGCTCTGATCAAGCAAACAAAATTCCAAATGGGTTTTTGCTTGCTGCAGAGTTTTATTCGTTTCAGATCTTTGGAATTGGTGTTTCGGATCTTTTTGATCATGAGATCTTAACCATTAATATACTCCATTCCAAAAGGCCTTCTTGCTGGCCACCTGAAACCCTACCTTAATTAGATAGATAACACATGCATGTTCTCTACCTTGCTTGAATCATCACCTAACTCATGCCCGGTGGAGTTGCCACGGTTCTGTGGAGGGTTTACTATTAAAAAATGGTAGATTTTTATCTTTCTTTTCTTCTTCATTAATTATAAATTTTATTTCAAAGCTTCATATGTGTTTTGTTTTTTTCCCTCTAATCTATATATATATATATATATATATATATATATAAAGCACAAACCACATCATTTTGGTTCAATATTTAGCCATTTTTTG
>JAUMHB010073003.1:0-12988 GCA_032359685.1 Pittosporum tobira | reverse complement strand
TTGTAAGACATGGATTTAATAATAAATTGGCAACCCAAGTCGGGGTGTGGATGCCCAGATTTGGGGGTGTCACATGTGCCCTAAATGTTAAACCCTCAACTCATTCCACAAAATAAATTTGTCTAATAAATTTTAAAAAATTGATTACAATGATTTTATTTTACTGGAAAAAGATTGGAACACTAGCTAGGGATCGATGACTGATGAGCAATCTTGAGATGTGCCTATTTATATGCATGGTGATCACATGCAAGAAGTCGAGGGCATCATCTATTCAGATTAGTGGAGCGATTATGTTTTTCGAATACAATAATTAAGATTTTTTTATTAATCTAATCAGCTGATTATTATTAATTTAATTAAAACCGATGAAAAGAAGTCTAGCTACCTGAACTGAAAATACGTGGTGGTTGATGAGTAGTGCTATGTGTCTCACTAGCTCCACCCAACATTTTCCTATTTTTAGTTTGTGTCAAAAAATTTTTTGTTTCTTCACCCTCACACGCGCACACACACGCACACACGAGCGCGCGCGTGTATGTGTCAAAAAATTTTGTTTCTTTACACCGCACGCGCGCACGCATTTTTGTATATATTCTTCACTTCTTTTGTAAATATTAGGCACTCGATTAAGTTAATGCTATCATCTACCGTAACATTTATCATTTATTAGGCACTTTATGGATTTAAAAATATTCAAAAATTTTAAAATTTCAATATATATATATATATATATATATGAGATTGAGATGATAAATATAATATATATTTTTATCATTTACAATCAATTGTCAAATTAAAATTTACTCTATTTTAATATTACAGTAAAATATAAATAATAAAACATAGAGTGTAAATATAATATTTACAATATTAATATGTTTGTGTTATTCCTTTTATGGTGACCATATTTTATCATGTTGCATCATCATGAGTTTTCCTTCGTGGTGTAGAAAAGAACAGGTATCAACTTCAGCCAGGTACAAGACCTTTCAATGCATATTGATTGCTTTTTAATGTTACACCAGAGGACAGCCATTTAACTTACATCAACCATTTACGTTTTATTTTATTTTATTTATAATAATCATTATTTTTCAAAAACAGTAATATATATATTATTTTCCAGTAAGGAATGTACAAAAGGAAAGCATACAATGGATAAGCGTTTTTTCCAAAATTATTTCTTTAAAACAAATGGAGATTTTGGTGCTCCTCAAGTAAATGGCGAATCAGATTTTTCAACTTAAATTTTTTTTGACGCCAATGAGTAATTTTTTTGTGGCCAATAATTTTTTTTAATGAGAAAATGGGTATCTATTTTGAGTATTTTATAACTTATAATATTTAATTTAATTATCTTTAAAAAAATAATATGAAAAAAAATAGAGACATATTGATATAACGTTTTTAACAAAACAATATCGTTTTTTTTCTAAAAATATTGAATTCTATAGTTTTTCAAAATAAAATATAATACAATATACATGCCATGAACCCAAATAATATTATTATATTTTTAAATTAAAAAGATATCATATTAAAAGTTACTTAACAAGAGAATTTTAAAAAAACTCTGAAGATGTTTATTTGTTTGGGGTTAATCTGAAGATGTTTATTACTATTATATACGGAGTATCCCAGAGACAGAAGTGAAAACACACGACCAAAACGCTTTACACAAGTCTTTGATGATTATTTTTCACATGTGAGTTTATCTGATTTTGACTTTGTCCACTTTGGGTTTTCAAAGTTCAAGAGTCAAACATGCAGAGGAGCAGTCAATTAAAAGAAATGGTTTACTGTAATTCTTCACATGCACATGTACACCATTGTTAAGTGCTCGAATTTGTTTGGTAAAGGACAGTTAACCAAATTGATACGGTTAGCTTTATTTGACTATTTGGTAAACGTACTCTGTTTCTTTTATTGGATTAGACGAATTTACTGTATAAATTAGTAACCTGTTTCAAAATTACATATAATTATATATTTTTATATTAAAATCAAAATTAATGTTATATTTTAATATCATAAAATAATATAATATTTTTAATTTTTATAAATATAAATAATATTTTAAAAAATTATTTTTAAAACACTTATCATCTATGTAAAAAAAATGTATTTCTTAAAAATATTTTTAATTTTGAACCGAATGCAATTATTACAACAAGATCGAGTCAAAGTAGTTGTTATCTTGATGATTTTAATTTTTGTGATTAGTGGAATGGATATCATCATCTGAGTTGAACTTTTAACTTTTTTTTTTTGTTGATGTTATTATAAAATTATTGCTTAAAACGTGTAGAGTCGAGTCTATATATATATATATACCCTTATAAATAATACATAATGCAAACAGATATTTTTATTTATATATATATATATATATATATATATTTTCTAATATGTACTTAATACATTTAAAGTGTAAGTGACACATTGATATTACTTACAAAGTGAAATAAGTTGGTAAAAATAATAATTTATTTGGTAAAAATAATAATTTTATACTGTCCATTCGAAAATTTTAAATTTTGTCAAAATAACATAAGTGTAATTATTGTCAATTTAAAAGTCAATTTATTTATATATCTGTCGAGGAATTTGACAGACGATACATGGTCGAAATATAAATCAATTTCGAAATATTATTATTAATTTCAATATAACAATTAAATGGATTCCGATCTCATTCTCATCCCGTCCCCGTCGTTACTTGTACGTAACATTATTCTATAATTTGGCGGCTGCCTTGCCTTCCCCATAATGGTCATGAAGCTTTAGCCTCAAGCGAGTGGAAACCGTCATCCAAAGGCTCCACTGCCATCAAATTTGGAATTTTTTTTTTCTTTTTTGGGTGTGGGGGGATATTTTTCAGTTTTTTTTTTTTAATTTAAAAATTCCTATTTTGATCAATCAATTAAAGTAAACCACAACTAACATAACGGATGAATTATCTACTATCAATGTCATTAATTATAGGTAAGAAAATTTTGAAACATGCCGATAAAGTTATAGTCTAATAATTAGAATTGAGTCTTTGGAATTATATGGTCTTATATTCGATTCTTATTTGCCCATTTGGACTACTTGTTCCTTCGGGAGATCATTTGTTCTTGTTTTTGTTATTAGAGTTTATTCATATTATTGATTTGTATTGAGATACTTACTTATCACACGAATGATGCATAATACTTTGTTTAAAAACTTGATGAAAATAAAAAACAAATACTTTAATAATTATCTTTCTTTATAGAAATTTTACAACACCTCGGTAATGTTTCAATGTAAAATGGATTACAATCTCCTCTACTTGAAAACTTGACAACATTGTCAAGTTTCATGTAATGTTTTGAGCTGCCACAGTTTTAACCCATTAGACATTTCCAGGACACTAAACTTTAAAAAAAAAATAATTTGGCGTCAAGATATTACAACTTATTGATTTATAGTTAAAAAATATATTTTTTTCATATAAAAATCATATTTTTAAGTATGGGAATAATTTACTAAATTTTATTATTGTAATTAAATATCAAAATTTGCGAAGGATGAAAGCCTTCATAACCCAAAAGCATCGTTATCTACTGTATTTTTATTGTCGTATTTAGGCAAAAAAATCCAAAAATAAAAAGTTTGAGAATTAAGAAATTCGATTTTCGATGCCATAAGTCCAAAAAGGAAAGGAGCATCATATCCGAAGCTATACAAAAAGAAAAACGGGTGTCAACGTATGGTCAATAATGATTAGGTGACTTAAGAATCCAGAAAGTGGGGGCTGGTACCAACTCATTAATGGAATATATCCATCATTATTCTTATCCCATTTGGGATGATGATTTCAATTATTGAAATTATTTTGGAATAAAGATGAAAAGAACATATCATAATAGTTATTCCACACCAAAATTTGATGGTTGACCACTGGTCAAAGTATCACTTCGGCCATTTGTTCCAACTCCCAAGTGAGATTCACCTTTTGAGATACTTATAATTTATTTATTTATTTTTAAAATGGATGGTGATGCTTCCACCGTATCAATTCACACATGAACAGAGAAATATAACTTCACATACCGTGAGAGACTTGGCCCTAAGATAATTTCTATACTAAAGGAATTTTAAAGTCTCAGTCTTAACTGTTAAGTTAAGACCTCATTAGCAATACTTATAATTTTCTAGTCATGCATAAAGGTGACAAATTTGAACTATGGGTCTTAAGCGAGCCAAGTGAAATTTGAGATTGAACTCGGCTCGTTTAACTAAATGAGCGTTTTATCAAACTCGAGCCGAGCTTTAAAAAGGTCAAACTTGAGCTCTCAACGGCTTGGCTTGGTTTAACACCCCTAATTTGATACCGTTGACATAGTTCAGATGAAAAGGATTCTTGGAAATTAGCATATTTATGAAGTGGAGATGAAGAAGATTATGGAGATTGCAGAAAGTCTATGTCCTCTCCCATTTCCTATGTTATGCGTCTACTTGCGCTCCAACAAATTAATGGATATCAAAATAACCATGCTCTTAGATGTTTCGCAATCAACACAAATAATGGGATTTCTGAAATGAATTTAAATGAGAAGACCTCTAAAGTAGTAGTAGTACATTGCAAAACCTCATCCAAACATGCCCCTTACTAAACTTTAATTTACATGCGCTATTATTGTAATATTGTTGATAAAACTAGATACCTAACATTAAAAATGTAAGAAAAAAATCTCAATACAATAAAAATAAAATCTTATCCTAATATTCAAAAACAAAAAGGGGTTTGCTACTCTTTAAAAACAAGAGGGTCAAACATGTATGTCATATTGCAGTAAAGGCTTAAATTTAGTAATGAATAACATTCAATCTTTATCAAAATTGAAGAGCGGGAGGGGCACCTTTTTTTCTAAACATCCTAACCTTTGCCCCTGCATCTGAACTGGCGTGGGGGGTAGAAGTGGTACTTCATCTTGAAGCTCCTTCAAACTGATCTCTCAATGACTCATACTTCTTCAGCTCTGCCATAGAGAGTGAAGGGCAGAGCTCTTCTACAACCTGCAAATGAAAACATAATAATCCTCATACACCAAAGGGCCAAGCCCAAAGAAATCATGTTTTCATTGTTTCAATCAGCAATACTCATAGAGGACGCTATCGCACCTTCAGAAAATCCTCGTATTCAACAACAATAGAGTCAGCTTGATCATCATTGGAATTTGAATCTGAATTTGAAGCTAAAGCCTAGCAGATAATTGATGAGTCAGTCTTAGCTATCATTAAAAAGACAAACATGCAAATCAAAGTGGAAATATTGCGTGCACCCGGCGGTTTACCCTGTGCGTGCACCCTAAAGATAGTGGCTGCAGGTCCACCGTTATTTAAAAAAAAAAAAAAGAGAAAAAGAAGTGGAAATTTTCAGTTCAGCATAGATCGAAAACTAAGCATTTTGTCTTCCCTAGTCTATGTAATGGGCTATTGGACTCCTTTGTGATAAGTAAAGGCCAGTAGATGGTTATTACTCCACCCATTCCATAAAAGGATTCCTATTTGGAAACTATGCAAATATTAAGGATGTGTTTTTCTTCCATATCTACCCTAAACATATTGACCTATTACTCTAGTTATGGTGGCATGATAATGAAATTGTAACAATAAACTTGAGGACATCTAACACTTGAGGACATCTAACCCCTAGATATATAAAAACATGCTCCCTAGAGTCACCTTGCGCTTTGCAGCATGAAACCAGGCATCTGCACACAATGCATACATATCTGCACCGGTAAAGTTTTGGGGGCATTTTTTCGCAATTGAGAGTAGTGACACATCTTCATGCAATTTAAACTTCCTGGTCAATGCTTTGAGGACCCTACAGAATATACGGAATTGGGATGAATTAGTATAATTATTAATCCTATAGTACAATGTAGCATATGTATGAAGAAAACTAACCTCTCCCTATAAGATGCATCCGTGTTAACTCCAACATAAAGGAGCTTATCAAATCGGCCAGGCCTTAGAAGTGCTGGATCAATGAGATCGGGCCTGTTGCTGGCTCCTATTATAAACAAGTCCTATAGATGATACAAGAAAGACAAAAGTTCACTAGGTTATTATGGATTAGAAGAAAATGGTAAAAACAACTAGAAGCGAATGAATAATGGCACTCGTGAAGTATATAACCTGGGTAGAGTCATTAAGACCATCGATCTCTGCAAGCATCTACTAACAAGGAAAAGTAGCACATTAAACACCCATTTTCAGAAAACATAGAATAAAAAGATACTTCCTCCGTTCCAATTTTAGAGATATTTATTCTACTTTAGTCTGTTCCAAAAAATTAAAGATAGTTTTAGAATATAAAGTGACATTAAATTTATATGCCATCACTTGTACTCTAGGTAAATTTAGTACTATTGTGTCACTGCTACTACATTCTATCTCATGTTAGGGACATGTTTGGATAACTAAACGTTTCCTTGAAAATCGTCATTTTAGAAATGTAATCTCTAATTTTGGAATGGAGGGAAAAAAACAATCAAATCATAATTACCTGAGAAACAACCCGGTCCATCACGCCCCCAGAATCACCAGAAGCACCTCTAGCCGGAGCAAGTGAATCAAGTTCATCAAAGAAGATAACACATGGACGTGCTGACCTGGCCTGCAATTGAAGTATGACAAAACATCAAATTTGCCAGTTGAAGCTCCAGCATCTGTCTTTTAGTTAATATGATCTCATCCTCATGTTCTGTCTTTACTTCATAGTAAAGCTAATTAAAAGAAGTAATTACCTTCTGAAAAATGTCTCTGACATTTTTCTCGGACTCTCCTATGTACATGTTGATCAACTCAGGGCCTTTAACACTAAGAAAATTTAAAGAGCACTCTGTTGCAACAGCTTTTGCCAATAGAGTCTGAAATTTACCACAAGAATAACAGAAGTTACAATGAATTAGAAGTCATTGAAATAGAAAACAGAAACCAGTAATACTGATAAATATTTATAGAGGTGATACCAGAACTTACTTTCCCGGTCCCGGGAGGACCATAAAGAAGAACACCAGAGCGCTTGCGTAACCCAGAGGAAAACAAATCCTTGTGCAGGAGAGGTAACTGCAAATACATGAATAAATTGAGAATGTATAAAAATAATTTAAAACCAAAATCTCGAGAATGAATAAATAAAGCGGAAGCTATAGTCACTATTATTCAATCATTTAGCACTGACAGGACATTGTGAGCACAAATTACTACAAACCGAACCATAAAAGAATCAATAAAAGAGTTTTTAGTCTGATTAATAAGCTCTTTAAGTAAGATTATGTAGAACCAATAGATATGTTGACAAGACTCACCTGAACAGTATCCAGAATTGATTTTTTCACCTCCTCAAGCCCACCAACATCCTCCCACTTCACATTAGGAACCTAAAGCAAAATAGTTCATATATAGAAAGCCTCACTTAGTATTATTGAATTTTAGTTTTTCAAGTGAAAAGTATTTTCAAGTACAAAAGAATAAAAGAAATAATAATATCACAACAAAAGATACTTAAACTAGTACTTTTAACAATCCAGCTCACCTTGGGAGTGCCCAAAGCAGAGGCATTCCTTTTCTTAGACCGTTCTAACGCTTTGACCAATTCTTCTTTTCCGAAAACTACTGGTTCATCATTGGGTAACTGTGACTTATTGTCCACCTCTAGTTTGGGTTTGGGCCCAGAAGAACTATTCCCAGCCAGTTTTTCAGGTTCAACTTTCTCAAACTGGATATTGTCCCTTGGTAACAAATTTGAACCGGCATCAGCAATCAAAGCACACATATCCCTTGGCAAAAAACCAGATGTCTGTCCGACTATGTCTTTTATAAGATCCTCTGAGGCAATCTGCAATCAATATCTGAGTGATCAGAATAAATCAAGAGTCAAGACAAATCACCAAGAATAACTTCTTTATTTATCTTTTGATCTTTGTGCCATGTCTAGACATCAGGAGGGTCCCACAGGATAACATATCTGGATACAGATAGAGGGGTCATATGGTAAAATTTAATATGCAAGAGTGACCAAGAGAATGCATTCACATACATTTGGAAGCAGTTCGGAAACACGGTGTAGTGATTGGGACAACATTTCAACCCTTTGTTCTTCAGTCAAAGGTCCCATACTAACTTCATGGCTGAAACAACGCCTAATAGCTGGTGGCATTCTTTCAGAACTGTCAGCAGCCGCTATCAGCAGTACTGGATGTCTATTTGTCCTTTCAGCACCCTTTTGCAGCAAAACAAATCATGAACATCCTTACAAATTTTTTTATAGCGAGTAAAATGGGACATAGGGACTAATAAACATTTACACGAGACACGAAATAGTTCCGGTTAAGGAAAGATATTTAGAGAACGGGAATGGTATGACAAATTGAATCTTACAGGATCACCATTAGTTTCTTCATCACAAAGGTTGTCTACATCTTCATCGATTGGTTCAGTGAATTCCTTGATAACAGATGCAACTTCAGAGTTGATACCAATTTGATCCTGTGCTGAACCCTCAGTTGAGCCCAGATTACTGAAAATATCAAAATGTCGTAGGAGAAGAATTGTTGGCGAGTATCTGTAAAAAAATCAATGTATGAGGCAATGAGGAAAACAAGGTGAAACAACTTAATTAATCACAACCTAAAAACTACATTTCTTTTAATAGTTTATCAAAATAACAAAAATTGCAGCTTGGATCTCAGTTGTCAATACCATTAAAATTATACAAATTCTTAGTACCCTTCGATGACTCACTTGAAGGCTGAAGAGTGAAAAAGTACCTGCGAGCTGTAATGAAAGCTTGAGCCAGTGCGTCGGATGTCTTGCGTTCAGAGGAGGCCATTAGAGTATGACAACTGTACTCAACAACATGCAGGCCCAAACGGGAAGCAAGGTACTTGACCACAGTCCTCTTCCCACACCCTGCATATATTTTGATTTCAGTAAAGCTGTCGAATTTATAAATATTCAATATGACCATTTTAACTTCCATTCTCTTGGGTCTTTCAGATTTAGTCTGAAACCCCAAAAAAATCCAAAAAATTATAGTTCTGACCGATCACATTTTATTTCACCAAATTGTTGACTTTATTAATGTCCTTATATTTTTTTCTGTATTCAACATAAATGCCAGTAAACAGGAGGTAAATCACGAAGCACACCAGGCAAACCATTGAGGAGGACAGCAACTCTGAATTTTGATGACAGTACCGATGGACATAGAGGTGGTGTAAGTATGGATGCAAGAATCTTTACAGTGTCCCCTTGTAAAGGGGTGAATCCTTTAGGCCCAGAAATTAAAAGATCCGGGGGAACGGCAGAAGGAACACTCCCTCCAAGCACTAGGGCTGTTCGAGTCCGATTAACTTTAAGAATGGGTTCGTCAGAAGGTTCCATTGCAACAACCTGATGATGTCAGGAGTCACTTATACACATAAGATTATATTTTATTGTAATTCCTTCAGCATGTCATGCAATTATGAAATTCTACAACAAAGAATCACCTTGAAGTAGATGATGATGTCACCGGTATTGCGCATCGTTCGACTACAATGAATGCACATTGAAGACTTACAGTTCCAGTTGATGCTTATGCTGAAAACATCACCTCTGGCAAGATATCTATCCTTTGAAAAGTAATCACTTAATGCCAAGTCAATCATTTCTTGGCGATCTTCTGCTTCGATTGATGAACTACCTTTAAGAGATTCAAGGTTACTGCATTCCGGAATCTTCACAAAGGAAGCCCTCAAGTGTGAGGCAAATCTTGGTGATTGAGACCAAGGCTCAAAGCCTAATTTTACGATAGAGTCCTTGACCCCTTTTACACTCGTTTCAACATCCACTTTAGCTTCAAACCATGATGCCAAATTTTCTTTCCCTTGGTGCACGAGAGATTTTAAACACGACACGTGCAAGTTAAGGTTGAATGCCAGAAGGGCAGACAGATAGGAAACTTCGGGCGCCAAAGGTTCACAGCGACTTTGCGGGAAATTATATGAAGGAAAGACAAGCATCGCTCGTGACAATTCGGACACAGGTAATGTATCACCATCATCCGGATCTTCATGGGTCTCAGGAGGATCTAGAACTACAGCTTGGCCAATTCTCTTAATGCCGGTCTCAAGATTCTTGACAAGTATCTTGTATGTAATTAAATAACAACAAAAACACAAGAAGGCATGATCAGATCATAGATTGTGTAATTTTCCACAAGGGTAAGGATAGCATAAATCTTCAGAAGTGTAAACGGACCAAAATCGAGTAGACACGATACTAGAACTTCACAAAAGTACTGAGTTGCGTATTGAAGAACTATCTAATTATCAAAAAGAAAACTTCACCTACATTCAATATGCACATATAAAATGCCTATAGTATTAACAATATCATTCTAGATGCATTATTGTAACTAAACATACCAGAAAACCCCATGTAAGTCAGCGCGTTTATCATTCCATTGAGCTCACTCTACATGTTATTTCATACTACCTCTGTTCCAAAATTAGAGATGGTTATTCCTTTAAGGTACATTCCAAAATGAGAGATAGATTTCTATTTTAGTACAATAAGAGACCACGCAATTCCTAATTTATCATTTTATAATAAATATAGATGAATAATTTCTCAAAACAATATGTTTCTAAAGCATATTTGTTTTGGGATAAAATTGTAGAAAACAATTTATTTATAAAAACCATCATTTTTTGAGGTATCTCTAGTTTTAGAAGGGAGTACTATTCAAGCTAATTTTTTCTGGAACCACACCACTTCCGATGGAATAATAAGTTTCAAATGCCATTACGATAAGCCTAAAAACCACGCACATCAGTAAAAGGAGCAGAATCTATCATATGCTTGGCGAATGTTTAATTTAAAATACAGATTACATGATAAAGTGATAAAAATATATATAGCATAATCAACCAAATAAACAAGAGCCAGAAAAAAGGTATACCAGTGAGCCTGAAGTTATAGACAGCCTTTTAAGTACAGACGTGGAGAGCCCAATCAGGGCAGCATCATCCCAAGATGCCACCTTCGGGTAAGAAATGTCCATTCTGTCCTTCGACAATCGAAGAATTCCAGCCCGTAACTGTTGCGTCGGCGCAGTATCGTCGCCGGCAAGTTGATCAGTCTGGTGAACTTCATCTCTTTCTTTTGATTTGGATGAATTAAGTACTGAATTGATGAGAGCTTGGGTTGAAGAGAGCACTAACGGCTTCCTTCTCTCCACCATTTCTGTAACCAAATTTGCAGCAGTAGGCTAGATACACTTACATATTAGTTTTAGACAGAGAGAGAGCAAGAAAGAGAAAGTGACTCTCTTTGCTCAAATCAAGGCGATTTTGGTCGCTGTATATTCTAAGACTAACGGTCTTGACGTCAGCTATCGTATTATCCTGCTCCAGTCGAATAAATTCGATCCGGATTTAAAAAAAAATTAATAATTTTAAGAAGTAAATTAGTGATTCCTCCGTCCCAACTACGACTTGTAGACTTCATAAGAAAAGTTAATGTTTTTATTCAAAATACGTACTAACCGACAATTATTTAAAAATAAAAGACATTTTAAAAAATTATTATTTTAAATTACATGAAATACTTGATAATAGGTGTATTTTTTTTTCACATATATCGGTTGTTCATAATTATAATACAAATTAACTGGTGTGAAGTTTGTTAAATACGGTAATTACTCTTATGTGTAAATTTATTATTGTAAATTTTATAAGAATAGAACAATTATCAAATTTAAGTACTGTGATGATTAAGGTTTTGAATGATTTAATTTTGGCCCATGTGGTGGATCCATTGTAAATATTATTGTGAAATATATATATATATATATAATTGGTTAACTAGTTATTATTATGTATAGTGGCACATATATTTGATTTATGGAAGAAATTATTAATTATATTTAAAAAGATTTTTAAATAATGATAATTTTTATAAATGAATAGTATTATATAATCTAATCTCTAAAAGATTTAAAATATATTCTTTCCGTCTCATAAATTTAAAACATATTTTTTGATGATTGTGTGATATGAATTATAAAACACACATTAAAAAAAATTTAAAATATTATAACTAGTATAACATTATAATACTACTATAATTTACATGTGCATAAATTTCGTCACACCTACCAAAAAAAAATATAAATGCTCCATCATGACCAGGGATGTGGGATAATAATCTCAAACTGAAAAGTTACAGATACTGAGGGCTCGTTTGGTAAAAATTTAAATAGCTGAAGCAGTTGTAATTAAAATGATAAAAATACAGAGATTTATATGAAAATGTTTGCTCTGTTTTGTTCACATTATTATATAATCTTTCTAAAGTTAAATTAAATAAATTTTTGTGATAGAGAATACATATATTTTTTTAAAATTAATATATTTTTTATTTTTGTACATTAAATAATTTCATTCATTTTTTTCAAAATATTGTATAGTACTTGAAATTTAGATAAAGCAGATGAACCAAGATTCTTATACTACATATAGCTCACCCTACTTTAGGGACTTAAAGCAAAGCAAAAAAAAAAAAAAAAAAGAGACAACGGATCACGTTGTCCAAACTCGAAGTTTTTCATAAAGTTGGGAAAGCTCTGATAACTTGTATTTTGTTGTGGGCCCAAGATGTAGAGTGAAACATTGGTTGGCAACCAAACAAAATTGAGAATAGAGTTTGGGCTGCAAACTCTCCAAACTTGAGTTTAAACCTACTACCAAACATGCACTCGAATCTGAAAAGCAGATACACATCGTAGAGAACTCACTTGTCCAATTTATAAATTGCAAACTGTTCATAGAGACAACGCAGATAATAAAAGAAGACTTTGCCGAATAAGAATGTTAAAGACAGCCTAATCAGGGAGAGTATATATATATACTACATAATCGGTAGGAAAAAAATAATAATAAAATGATTTTCTGTTTGA
>JAUMHB010072992.1:0-12990 GCA_032359685.1 Pittosporum tobira | reverse complement strand
GAGATCATGTGTAGTGTGATTCTCGAGGCATATGAAAGAAGTACCTCGGTATTTTACCATGATATGAGTTCCGTGATCTCCACTGAGGCCTTGGATATTCATGAAAATTATTTTGAAACTTTTCTTGGAAACGTGTAGGTAGGGGACGACTAACATCCCATTTGGGAATGTGAGGATTCCTTGTGGGAATCTTCGGTTTAGGAGTTCTTTATGTCCCTTTGGAAATCCACTCCATCTTGGTTGTGATTCTACCATGTTTAGCATGAGAAGTATATATGGAATGCCCTTTTCCATGGAAATGGAGATGCATTAACCATTGTTTCTTAGCTCTTGGCATGATACAAGGTTTTGGGATTGATGTTAGTGGCTTCACCAGTGTAACCTAAGCCTTTCCTACTAAATGCATATGTTTGGTTTCCTAGCATAACATCTAAGTTTTCTTTTTTCCTCGTGAACTTGGTTATGACGGTACTTAAGTTATCACGTTCTTTGGTAAGGGCTTCGTCCTTCTCTCTAAGTAATTTGACTTCGGAAAACAAAGATGAAAGAGATTTTTGGGACATTTTGAGCTCTTCAAGTTGATTTTCTCAACTTTGTTTCTCCAAAATCAAACTTTCATTTTGTTTAGTCAAATCTTTATTTAATATTTTTTGCTCAACTTTTTCTTTTTTTAAAACTTTCTTTTGTTCATGAAAATAATTTGATTTTGCTTTAAGTGTATCAAATTCCTATTGTAAAATATCATTTCTTTCAAAAAATATATTGTATTCCTCTTGGAGCTCATCAAATGTATATGATCCATTTTCATCTACATCTTCTAAAGCAATATGATTATTTAAGGATGAAGGTTTAGATTGTACCTCATGATTTATGGTAGAGTCATCAATTGCCACAAGACATAGGTTGATAACCTCATTTTGCTTGGTATCCTCCTCTCCTTCGCTAAGATCCCATTTGATTTCGGCTACGTGTTCCTTGCCTCTATTTCTTCGTGAATAATCTCTTTTAAAGTGTCCGGTTTGATGGCATTTGGAACAAGCTTTTATATGATTACCACTTCTATTGGATTTCAGGAGTTTCTTACTAAATTGTTTTGATTAATTGCCCAATACTTTTTGTAGATGTCAAGTAAGAAGAGCGACCTCTCGTTCAGTCATGTTATCTAATTCATCATCGGAATCTCTATCTTCATAAGAGTATGACATAATTTCTTCTCCACAACCATAAGAACTTGCATATCCCATAGATCTACTTTTTGTGATGTCTGCACACTCAACAAATAAATTAAAAAGTAATGTTTTGATACCAATTGTTGGTGCAAAATAATAATCTAGAATAAGGGTTGAAAAGATTGTTAACTTTTTTATGGTTTAGAAGAATTTCTTAATGAACAATTTATATGATCAATTAATTTAAGATGAGAAAATAAAGCATGCAATAAAAAAGACAAAGAACGAAATTATCAGGTATACATAACACATCGATTTAGCTTAGTTAGGAGCTAGTTTCCACATCCAGTCCCCAAACCCCCTCTTTGGACTTGAGATTTTTAAGAATCCATTATTCTTAAAACCTCATTATCGGTGGAGAAGCCTTCAACAAATTGTAACTTGAATCTTTACGATTATTTATTGGACAAGATATTACATGCTCCTCCTCAAAGATTCAAAAACCCAATTCCCGGATCTTTGCAATCCTCTATTGGACGAGACTACCTTATCTTCCTCAGGAATCCAAATAGTTCAACCTTACAATAATTCTTCTTGATACAAAGACTCGAATGATGAAAAGAATTGCTTCTATCTAAGTAAATTACATCAATAAAAATATGCTCACTTCTTAGATCAAGCGGATACAAGCTTTCGATAATATTGATCTAAGATGGAGGAAAATTTCTGTCAAGATAGATATATGAAAAATAATATATGGAGAGAAAAAATACAGATAAAGAAAAAGTAATATTGGCTCTTGAAAAATATCTGCTTTGATTTGTTTACTCATGTAGAAATGAGAAGAGAATGAGTTTATATAGGTTGAAGAATATATCTCCAACAACCATAAAATATTTTCATAGCGGCCATAAAATCTTTCAATAATGACTATAAATTTTTTTAATAATGACCATAAAATCTTTTTATAACGGTCATAAAATCTTTTCATAATGACCATAAAATCTTTTTGATATGTAAATAATATTTTCAAGATACATATAATATATGCAAGACGTAGGGAATAATAATTAATATTATTTTTATGAAAGATAAAAATTTATTTCAATGAAAAATATTTTAAAAATAGAATAAAAATATTTTTCTAAATAAGTAAACATATTATTTCAAGCTTGCGACCTTTGGACCATAAAAATAACACTTATATGAAAATTCCTATGAGATGGACTAGTCCTAATCTAGTCTCCAATAATCCAAGCTCTTCCAAATTCTTGAATTATCTCTTGGAAATAGAATCTTGTTTTCATGTAATTGCATGATTATTGAATTGTTCTTCATACATGTTGCATCATATATATATTTCATGAAACATATTGTAAATGTATTAGTCTATGCATGTTTGTCATTATCAAAGCCAAGATTGACGTTGGAATGTCCCAACATTGGTGATTGATCATAAAAATGGTTTAATAAAAAATTTTAAAAATCAAATATTCTAATAACAATCTATTCAATCCCCCTTTTAAATTGTTTATTTGCACCAATGGTTTACATATTTATGAAAATTGTAAGCTATAGATACTACAAGTTATAATATGTTTTCCTTTTAAACTTAACATAATAACTTGAATTTCTAAATAACTTAAAAAATCTAAAACAAATATTTTTTTTCCTACATAGAAGGATATAACCTAAAGTTATAAATACTCATTTTCAAATTTTAGTTTTAATTCTATAGAAAGTTAAAAAAGCATATAAGGAGGAAAAGAATTTTATATCACTATTAAAGTCAAGTGTAAAGTTTGAACATAATAAATTTATATAATTTAATATCAATATTAAAGTTTTAAAATTAAATATGTGTTTTTAAGTCAAGTGTAGTATAGTACTCCGTTTTAAAATTAAAAATAAGTATACGTTTCAAATAAATAAATTTATAAAAGCATAAAATTTAAATTTTGAATTAATTTTTTTTATTTTAATTAATATCAAAATTACTATTATAAAATATATATAAAATATTATTACGTAACAAAAAATTTATTCATTTTTACTGCGAAGAGTATAGATAGATAAAGAATGGAAAGGACGAAAAAAAAAAGACAAAAAAACCAACAAAAAAAGCTTGCAAACCAAGTCAGTCATGTTAAGGACATATTGACCATTCTTTGACCAATTTCCTTTTTAGTTAGAGTAATATATATTTACACGTGTGAGATTGCATTTTTAATCGGGAGAAGTGTAATCTGTAGACATTTGGTGAACCGATCCTCTGTTATTTGCACGTGATGAGTTGCTGACATAGCTTCATTAAGTGGTCTTTTCCACATTCATGCAATGGTCGATATTGCTATTTAATATCGACGGTGATAATTGAAAAATAAGTCTAGTTGAATTTATTGAACTTGAGTCGTTTAGGTAATTTGATTTTTTTTTGTCGAGTTCAAACCCGTCTTATTTTAACCCAAATGAGTTTAATAAGTTGATCTCAAATTTTTTCATTTTTTTATGAACATAAAAATATCTAATATTATCTTATTTTTATTGAACAAAATTCAAATTTAATTTCATAAAATTAAACAATTTTTTTTAACGAACTCGAGCCGAGCCAAAGTCGAACTTTAAACGAGTCAAGCACCTGGAATCGATCCCAATTTTGAACTTAGTACTTGTTCTAGGAAAAATAGTTCAAAATTCACCCCAACTTCTCACCACTTACCTGCTTTCCCTTCATATTCTTGTTTCCAGGATAGTTAGGTTCCCACGTTTCTCAAAGAAGTAAACAAGAAAATTCAGCACAATGTGCCTCTAGTGGGTAGAGTTCGTCTGTCCACAAAATTAGTAGTAGTGCTAAATCAAATATACTTCAAAAGATAAGATTTGTCAGCAAATTTTACAAGAAGGAATAGATTCTACACCAGCTTAGATGATTTCTCAAATCTCCTTGACAGTTTTTCAAAGAGAGAAAAGTAAAAACTCCATAAGACAAGGGTAACACTATTCCACATGTATTTTTTGCTATTTCTGCACATATGACCTATCTTTTATATAACTTTACTTGTTACACTTCGTTAGAATGCAGGTCATACGTGCAGAACTAGCAAAAAAAAAAGTGTGGAAATAGTGGTTCTAACAAGAATTTTGAACTGGTAAAAACTAAAAACATAGTAAGAATATACCAAGATACATGATGGTAAAAGAATATATTACAGGAAGAATGAACCAAACAACAGCAGATAAATAACAGAATGTTATGCTTATAGATCATTGAGAGGTGAAGATAGGGAGAAAAGAATGTTTGAATATAGGAATCAGACATATTCCTCCGTGTTGTCTATCACAGTTTATTAAACTATAATTGAGGCCTAACAGTCTTAAGAACCTTAATAAGATTCCCATATGAAGAAAGAGAGGCTTCGTTATGCGAGTCACCCCGAACCAGCAGCCAGTCAGCCACCTCAAGCTTAACCTTTTTTTCCAGTAAATTTCATGAATGGTCGCCTGCATGAAAATGAACATTTTCTTAGATGCAAAATCAAACCACTAAAATATCAAAATAAGGCTTTTTCCTTGGTAATAATCTGTAAACCAAGAATAAATATTTATCAATAACTAACAACAGACAATATTTCATGGGGCTCAAAAATATTTTAGTAGAGCAGAGGTGTGTGGCAATCAGAAGCATAATTTTCTTGAATTTTTATTCTAATTCTCCATGCATGCTTCATCATTGAGATTAAGAATCTTCTTATCCAAGCTTTTCAGTTTTTCCTTTCTATTATTGTTGCATTATTTTATTGTCTATTTATCATATACTGACTACATGCGCTTACTGCTCCTAGTTGCATCAACAACATATTCACACCCTTCTCTTTAAATTACTGTCAAATTTACACATTCAATCTTATCTCAAAACTCTATAAAAAAATTCTTCGGCAAAATCTCTTTTCTTCTTATGGTAGGTATTGTGCCCTTCACTAGTACTATAAAGAGGTCCTTAAAAGACTTTTAACTGCATTTCTTGCACTGAGAACTCAAAGATCACCAAAAAGAAGTAATTTTGAGGATGAGTGGGAAAAAGGGCAGTAATTTTGAGATCAATATACCTTACATTACCAAAACCAAGCTACCGGAAACTATGAAGAAGTCGGGCTCCGTGGAATTCTCATGCAAAGGTTGGATTTTGAATGTGTGGGAATTTTGCGAAGAAGACAGCAATAGAGCAACATTTTCACTGAAAGTGGGGCTTGCTGTTCTACTGGTCTCTTTACTCATCTTATTTCGAGCACCCTATCAAGTATTTGGCATCAACATCATATGGTCCATCCTCACCGTTGTCATAATGTTTGAATACACTGTAGGTATGTGTATATACAAAACTACATGCATCCATCAACATACGAAGTATGCATTTACAAACTTAAATATTATGCGGACAGCATGTTTTTATAATTATATGTATAGTACATATACTTACGGCTTCTTTCATTTTACAAACACAATATAATGCACATTAATTTGGACCATAGTTTGATGCATATACATGCGTATATATAAAGACTAACCGGAATAACATTCTGTGCATCATTCATGGGGATGAATTTTCTGAAGGGGCCACGTTCAACCGAGGGTTCAACCGAACACTCGGGAGCTTGCTTGCTGGAGTCTTAGCCATTGCTATGGGCGAACTAGCCTTGAGCTCTGGCACGGTTGCTGAACCTTATATAATTGGTTTCAGCATTTTTGTAATTGGTATGCCGCCTAAATTTTGTCAAATTACAATATAGATAAAGTAGACAGATTAAAAAAAAAAAATTCAAACATTTTACAGGGGCTGTTACGTCATTCATGAAGTTATGGCCATCTCTTGAGCCATATGAGTATGGTTTCCGAGTCATCCTCTTCACATACTGTCTGATCATAGTTTCTGGATATCGTATGGGGAATCCAATTAAAACTTCCATGGAAAGACTCTACTCAATTGCCATAGGAGGTACTGTAGCAGTTCTAGTGAATGTCCTAATTTTTCCCATATGGGCTGGCGAGCAGCTACACAAGGAGCTAGTCAGCAGCTTTAATTCAGTGGCTGACTCACTTGAAGGTAAACTAAAGTACTCTCTCTCGCTTGCACATAAAAACTAGACAAGGAAGTAAGAAGATTTCGGCCATACTAAATGTATATATTTTCAAAAGATTCGTTAAATTCTGATCTGGAAACTGCAGAATGTGTTAGGAAGTACTTCGAAGATGATAGATCCGATCATTCAGACTCTTTCAAGACTGCCAGGGATGAGTTTCCTGATGAACCAGCATATAGGAAATGTAGATCTACACTAAACTCCTCTGCCAAACTTGAATCCTTGGTAACTTTCATGTTTATGTCTTACTAGTAAAATTATTTTATTTTTTTTCTGAGAATTTATTGGTAAAGTAAATTTTCTAACCATGATTTGGGTGAGCAAGCTTATTATCAATCTTGGTTATTCGTGCTTCCAAATTTGAAGGCAGTCTCGGCTAAATGGTTGCCCCCACATGGCCGGTTTGGAAACTTCTTCTATCCATGGTTAGAATATGTCAAAGTTGGCGCCATATTGCAATATTGTGCATATGAGGTTATGGCACTTCATGGAGTCCTTCACTCAGAAATTCAGGTCCCCTCTCACCTAGACCTTGGTGTTCTATTTTCCTAAACACACTCACAGAGACACGTACACACACATACACATGTATCGTTCGTGTGTGTGTGTCTATACACACACACACACACACACACACATATCAGGAATCTTAAATGTAATTTGCTTCCACCAAGTGTTCTAAGCTTACCATGATTCCTAATAATCTCTTACCTGCTGTTGGATAAAGTGCATCATGCTCATTAGGACAGCTCAAGACCTCCACTGCAATTTACTCCAGAGGAAAAAAATTCCATAAGAGTAATATAATGGAGCAGTAGTTTTACAAGCTTAAGGTGTCCCTATCTCCAAGCAATAAGAGTCTATAGAGTGGAATCTGCATATATACCAACCTGAACCCTTCAAAATAATGAAGCAGACTGGGATACATCATCCATCCCTTCACCTTTTGCCTTTCGCCAATGCAGATTGTATGTGCCAGACAAAAAAATATTTGGTCACTTTGAAATTAATGTGAAGAACTCCCTGAAACATTCGACAAACAAATTAAAATAAAAACCAACTCATCAAAAGAATAATTGCAAGTAATATATTTAAAGGAAATGGGTTATATTTGTTTAAGTATTACTAAAAATGTTGTTGACAGAGATGAATTTATACAGGCCCCGTACAATCTAAGATTCACATTCCAGACAGAGATCCAAGAGGCAACAAGTCAGGCTGCAGAACTAATTCGATGCCTGGGGAAAGACATCAGTGAAATGAAAAGAAGCCTCAAAACTTCTCTACTAAATGCAGTTCACAGCTCAACAGATCGACTCCAACGTGCCATTGACATTCACTCCTATCTCCTCGCATCTAATGGGGACCCACCAGATAATTCATCAAAGCCAACTCCCAAGCTCTCTCATGCCTTTACATCAACCCTCTCAGATCTCTCAAAGCAATTGGCTGAGCTTGACACCGAAACCACAGAGCAGAAATCCTCTCTGGTAGCCCAAAACACGTTTTCCAAGGTCAAATCTTACCATGAGACAATGAGTAAACAATCAAGAAGACTCCATTCTTGGCCATCCAGAGAAGTGGATGTGTTTGAGGAAGTAGGATTTGAAGCAAACTTTATCCCGAGAATGAAGACAACAGAGCGCACTGCAACACTATCGCTAGCTACCTTTACTTCATTGATTATTGAATTTGTGGCTCGCCTAGATCACTTGGTTGAAGCTGTCGATGGGCTCTCCAAAATGGCAAAATTCAAGGATGAGATTCTGTGAAAAGAAGAAACTATGTGCACAGAATTTGACATTAGTATTAGAATAAAGTCCACTAGATATAATATATTTGAGTTAAGAAAATATAACCCGTCAAGGAACTTGCTGTAAAATGATCAGATGGATAATGAAACTGTTATACAATGAACAGGATTTACAAATAGGGACTTCTTAATATGTCAACTCAAGTTGGCATAAGAGATCAAATGCTGCAGATGGCTAACTGGTAAATTTTGATAATTCAGACACATTTTCTAATGGTAAGTTTGGCCAATTTTGGGGATTGATAAATTACCCACAAATTCACTGCCATTAAAGACTAGTGACCTAAGACTTACATGAGCCATGACAAGTAGAAAACAAAGTTCCTTGCTTGGACAGTTCTTCTATACTCTATATTATAAATTGGCTTTTGTTATCAGTTCTCACATTTAAGAATAAATTTTATAAAGGTATTAAACAATTGTGTTGTTTATGTCTGTGATTCATGCAATCAGTCTCCAGATCAGTTCACCCTAAATTATAGGGGTATAGATTTTACACATGGGCTCATTAATTACAAGCAGCATTTGTTGAATCCCATCAAAGATTTATAACCACCATAAGAAATCAATTTCCAGTGAAGCACTTCATAAGAAACATGAAATTAGCACCATACATCAAAGCAACAACACTAGCATTCAGAACCAAAAAGACATTATAACTAAATAATAGTCTGGCTGACGACATGTTTACAAGACCCACGCTAACAAACATGATAATTTACAAGGAGACATCAATGCCACACTTAGCAGATCTACCTTAATCCAAACTAGTTCCCCCTTATTGTTGTTATACTCAGATATTCAACAGTAGCACTTCCAAAGCTCTGACCATTTAAATAATTGAAAGAGCCTAGTTCCCCGCATCAAGCCACTTAATAATCTTGAAAGAAAAACCAACACGGTGCAGACAGACCCCGCAAAATGGGAAAATTAAAAAAATAAAATAGAGAAATGCCTTACATCCAATTTGGTGGCATCATGTAAAATTTCCCAGGCTTCGATCACCAACAATATTGTTGCTGCAGCTGTTCAATAGTGCCCAGAACTGCCTGCCAGCAAAGCAATCAGGCTTCCTCCATGCACCCTCCCTTCAGGAACTGCAACTTGACCTGATGGTGGGCCTAGGACAACTGACGGACTACTTTTCTGGAGTTCAAAACTATTCGGCACATATCCAAAATATTCAGCAGCATTCACAGAACCGTTATCCATCTTCATGAAATCAACATTCATGTCCTCAACATTCACGAACTCCTTCATTTTGTCAAAAGTTTTTGAATCCTGAACACGAACGCCCACAGTATCACCACCATGAACCCGTTTGTCCTGCACGAGGCCACTGTGGGAAATGCACAATCCACTCTTCCCCCTAGCAAATGAGTTACAAGGACTATCGTCTTGGCCAAATTCTGAGCCAGGTTGACCCCAAGAGCATCTTCTTCCTCCCCCATGGGCCTTACAAAAATCCGTGCTTCCTTGGGCACTTTTGCTGCACCCTTCAAATTTGCATCTCTTGCCCCCACCATGACGAACGCAATAATCGGTACGCCCCCTTGCACTCTTAGTACATTCCGGCACAGCACACCTCTTACCGCCTCCATGTGCTACACAATAGAGGGTCCCACCATGCACACTCTTTGGGCAAACCCCACCACCTTCAAAAGCACATCTTTTACCTCCTCCGTGACCCTTGCAGAAATTTGTGCTCCCCTCTGCTCCCTTAGTGCACCCTTCAAATGTACATCGCTTACCACCACCATGGGCCTTGCAGAACATTGTGCTTCCTTGAGCCCCTTTTGTGCATAATGGATAATTACATCTTCGTCCACCTCCATGAGAGATGCAAAGACCAGAAAGCCCTTCTGCGCTCTTTGTACAATTCTCCTGTGTGCATCTCTTGCCACCACCATGCCGAATGCACAATCCAGATTTTCCTCGGGCAGCACGAGTACAACCCTCCTGACTACATCTTCGACCACCACCATGGGCAATACAGTAATCTGTACGCCCTTCTGCACTCTTCGTACATCCTAGGAATTCACACCGTCTACCACCACCATGGGCTTTGCAGTATGCAGTTCGGCCCTCGGCTCCCTTATGGCACCCAAGTTTCTGACACCTTCTTCCACCACCGTGGGCAATGCAAAGGCCAGAAGCACCTCTTGCTCCCTTGCCACATCCCTTAAACTGACATGTTTTTGTGCTACTGCTACGCTGCTGTGTAATCCCGGAAGTACAAGTAACTGAGCTTCTTGGTGTTGTTATTACACTTGATGAGAGATCTGGAGCTATTCTTGGAGTCTTGTTGAGGAAAAAATTAGTATCTGGCAATTGCTGCAATGTTGAGAAAGAATCTCGACCTTTTGAATGTGAAGATGTAGATCCTCTATCTTTATCATATGCTACACCAATGTTTATCGAAGTTTTGACAACATTTTTAGTCAGACTGGAACTTGGATGAACAGTAGATATATCAGATTTAGGAGGCCCAAAGGATAGACTCAACTCCAAATCAACCTTGGGCCGCATATCCAGTGTTGTCACGGTAGAGTTGGGTTTCTTTTCATTGCCAAGATGGAGGGAGAAGTCCAATTCAAGATCCATTGATGACTCCTCATCGGTTTCTTTGGCAGAAGACAACGTGGTACATGCGGTAGCCGAACTCCCCTTACTATCTGAGGAACTTGAAGGACAACCCAATCCCAGATATAATGGCATCCCAATTTGCTGTTCCATAGACCCACCAAACAAGCTCCACTTCCTCTTGATTCCCTTTGACAAAACATCAGCTATTGAAGAACCAGGGGAATCAAGTCGCAAGGTGGTATCTGCACAGTAACCAGCTGCAGATCCAGCTTCTCCAACATGGATGGAGTTGCCCAGATTCTTGAAAGCATTTGGCGTAAAATCCTGATTATGAAATCTGGCATCCATGAAAATAACCTCGTACAATGCAACACTTATTTCTAACAAATCTAACTACAAAATAAAAGTTTCTCGACTTCCGGGATTTAATAAAACTATAAACAAAAAATCTAGGTTCTAGGGTTAGATGTCTCTAAAATCAAAGTGCATCACAACAACCCCCGCTAACAAATCCTGATGTATCTTTACGATCCATTTCAACTCTTTTACTTCAGTTAATAATCAATAATTAACAGAAGATCTCACAAACTTGAATCTTTCATGTCCAACATCCTGCATTCCTGTTCCAGAATAAAGCACATGCTCATAAATAAAAGCCCAAAAACTTTAAAAAACTGCAGGATGAAGAGCCTAAAAGCTTTCGTCTATGCTCATAAATAAATATCTTCGATAGGCAAATAAAATTCCATAAAACAAATGATATGGAAAGATCAATACTCGGTAACAGAATTTAGATTTAAAGATCTTTTCAAGATAATAATTCAATTTCACACTTTCGCTTTAACAAGCTACACAAGGTACCAATGATATATGAGCTTGTTACAATTAAGCCCACAAACAAAACCCACCAAAATTTGAAATCTCTTTTAAAATCAAATGAATTCATATAGCTCTGTAAGTAATTGAGCAGAAATTTTAAAAAGGGTTAATATTTCTTCAAAAAGAAAACCCTATGCGAACTATTGGGCTAAACGATCAAACTCACAAAAAAATTCTAACATTAAAAATTAAACAGACTTCCGAATGAAATCGATAAAACATAATGGTCCATATTAGAAAATTGAAGATCATACCTGAGGAAACCGGAATTTGACACCGACATGGAGGAATTAGCTAGGCAGAGGAACTAGGGTTCAGTTGAGCGCCGGCAGCAAATAATAGAAGAAGGCAGATAGAGAGAGAAAAATGTTCCAACACATGTGATTATGATAGATGAGAGAAAGTGTTTTATTGTGCGCGCGCAACTGTGATCCGGATAAATATAGGATCGCAGAGTAGCGCATTTTAAGGGAAGAGCGTACGTTAGCCTTCGTTGTTAAAATACGGCCCTGTTAAAAAAATATAAAACATTTTCTAAAAATTGTTAAATAAACATTTAGCATTTTAAGAGAATGTCTAATATTTAGACGTCTAGTTCTAATTAGATATTAATTAATTATAAATAAAAAAAAATTAAAAATATAAATGATTACTTTTAAGTATTTAATTAAGTTAAATATTTAATCAAAAAATTTGATTTTTTTTTTTTTTTTTTTTAACGGTGATTTTGACTAAATTGCACGGTCAAATAAACTACCGACCGCATTAGCGTGGCGATACGGGATTGAATTTTCAGTTAGATGATGAGTCCAATTCATGCCCGTGAGTGAATCTAGACGGTTTTCAACATTTCTTTCATAAAAGGACTTGGCAGCGCCTCGTCACCGTTCGTGGTGCCTTTCCCGATGTCTGGTGGACCCCACCATGTCGATCGTACAGCGGGTATTCGGTTTAGGTTTATGTGGGGCCATCTGTGATTGCTGCGATTTTTACCATTTCCAATTTTCGTTTTCATAAAATTATGACAAAGGCCCTTTAATTAATTGAGAAATCAACATTTTTGATTGGTTAAATTTGTCTGATTTCTGAGATTTATAGTACGTTTCTAAATCATATCCACGTCTCACAATTCCTGTAGAAAAATTAGGAGGACCCTTCCAAAACTACTAATTCCTAATAATTTTTTTAATTAATTTATAAAATTTTAATTTTTTAAATGGGTATGAATTTATTTTGATTTATCATAAATTATTATAATAAATGTTAACTAATTAAAAAATACTACCACCAATTATTGTATAGTCCAATAGCCTTTTCATCTCACAATTTTTGTAACATATTTTGACAATTATATGACTTGAAATTTAAGATGATTGAAAAATATATAAAATATTTTATTTTATTT
>JAUMHB010072981.1:0-12990 GCA_032359685.1 Pittosporum tobira | reverse complement strand
AATATAATTCGACTAGAGAAATAACAAAAGAAAGATTTTTATTTATTAAATCATTCTCAAATATTTGGGTTCTCACAAAACCTTTCTTAACACTTAAGTTTTACCATCTGCAGTTTCTGACCTACTGCACCAGTAGCCTTCATCCTTTAACAACTTTTTTAGGAAACAGGTATGACTATAATATTGGTCGACTCAGAAACTAGACTTCCAGAGCTTCGTTTTGACATAAAAATGGCTAAAATCTTGATTTCGTATAAAAATGTTATGATAATTTGAAGTTCAGCACTCCCTTTAGAAAATTACCCTCACAGTGCTTTTCAGCAAGCTACTTTGAACATTTTTATAAAATAGTAGAAAAATCAAATTTGAGAGTTTCTTGTGGACCAGTAAACATAAATTATCCCACTCTATATAAAAATATTTTCATGATTTATGCACGTGTATACTATTTTTGAAAAGCTTCCAAATTTAGGCCAAAATTAGCGTTTTTGCACAAAATTGGTTTTATTTCTATCCTGTTTTTCAAAAATTCGGAAAAAATACCAAATGACCATTTTTGCTTAATTTTTTTTGAAAATGCATTATTCCTTAAGTTATATTTCACCATGAAACATATTTGGGCAAAACTCAAAAGTAGATTATTTTATATGGATTTTATCGTAGA
The DNA here is from genome assembly GCA_032359685.1 of Pittosporum tobira. Lineage (NCBI taxonomy): Eukaryota > Viridiplantae > Streptophyta > Magnoliopsida > Apiales > Pittosporaceae > Pittosporum > Pittosporum tobira. Next base: position 12,326 of record JAUMHB010072981.1, on the reverse strand, counting down.
AGTCGATGTTTCTGAGTTTTCCTGCGCTACCCGGGAACCATGCATGCATGGTCCCTTTTTGGCCAAGCTAACTCATACCTCAGCAATAATACTTAAAACAATCTTTAAATCAACATTTAACCATTCTATCATGATAATAAGACCTAATATCCCTTATATATACAAGCCAAACAATCAATCCCAACACAAAACCAACATGATTTGCTCAATCTCTGTCATGCATATATCCATTTTAACCATAACTAAGCATGCTTGTCTATCACAATATCACCCTAGATTAAACATATATTTCTTATAACCACCTAAAATCAGTGGTCTCTTTAAAGAAAAACCAAGTTAAGGTTAAGTTTATACCTTTCTTGTAGGTAACAAAGCTAGCACAAGATGATGAGCCTCTCCCTTCACCTTCTTGCTTCACCCGTGCCCTAATCCTCCCTATGGAACCTCTGTCATGACCCTCTTGTGATGGATTTTGATGGTTTCCTTGGAGTATTATGTGCTAAGGAAGGTGTTTATCTTGTGTAGTACAAAGAAATTGCAAGAACTTGGATTGATCTTTGAGTTTGTTCACTTTCTCTCTCTATATTTCTCTCTTCTTTCTCTTTTCTTTTCTTACTTTGTAGCAACTAAACTTTCTCTTTCTCCTTGTGAAGCTCAGTAGCATTAAGGGGGAGTAGTAGATATTTTGTTCCTTGTTCCAAGATGCCACAATAAGTTGACACTTTGCTACCACAAGAGATTGACACCTAGAGAACAAATCCAACTTTGCTTCTTTTTTTTTCAGCATATATATATATATATATATATATACCCCATAAAGGGGCCCTGTCGAAATTCCATGCATGGTGGGCCCTTGGCCCACCCCTTTTGTCTTAAGCCCACCTTTTTGACTCAAGCCCAAGTGTATTTATATTTTGTTTTTACTTGGTCCAAGTTTACTTATTTAGGCTCATTTTCATATTAGTTTTAATTGGTCAAAACCTTGGCCCAACAAACTTCAATTCTTTTTGCCCTTTTGGGGCTAGGGTTTTCCCCCAGCCCATCGTAAATTTGTTTGCCACACATTTTTTTGAATCAGGTACTTTTGCCCCACAAAATTATGTCTATCATAATATTATTTAATTTCTGATGTTTACAAGGTATTTTTACATAAAAATTCAAAACTTCAATTTTCGACAAAAATTACATGCCCATGATGATTTCGGTTCTCACATATAATATCGTATATTTCTCTTTCTTTTTTTTTTCTTTACCACTCCCAAACAAAATCAAGAAGAAAATATATTTTTTCTTTCATAAGTATTAAAATCCATTCTTTTCTTTCTCTCCTAACTCACAAACTGAGTGACTTACCATATATTATTACGGACTTCCAAATCCTCGATATGTAAAATCAATAATTCTTTCGAGAATTTTTTTTTCTAGTCATTCATTTGGGCTTCGAGATAATATCTGGTAAGAATATTATAAGGAATAAAAAAGGTCAAAGAAAAAGGTAAAAAACCAATTTGTAGAATTTGAGAATACTAGTTCTAATGCGCGGCGTGTTGTCCGGGCTAGATCCAAATGTTTAATAACATGTCATTAATTTTTTAAAAAGAACTCATATTCTGATATTATTTTTTGTATAAGTACATTTTAAATTTCTAAATAGGTTAGATATATTGATAAATTTTCTTAAAATATAGGATTTTATTTTTTCGAGAAATAACTATTTTGATCAGTTCCAAATAGATACTTATATGACATCGTAATTTTCAAAATAAAAATTTTATACTACGTTTAAATATGTATAATTTTTTGCCATATTGTTTTGTGTTTTATTGTTAATTAACTAAAATTAAATTATTATATTATTTAAGTAACATAGGCTTATATATGAATGTAATTAAATTATACTTAATAGATATATTGCTGGGAAGATAAAAAGTCTATGCATTTAACATTGTTATATTAAATTAATACAATGTATTTGTAGTGAGTGGATTAGTGAGTCACATGAAATAGTCATTTTTGCCCTTACTGAGTCACTAAATTGTGCCGAGTTAAGGGGCAATTTTGTCGAAAAAGTGACAAAAGTGTAAACCAAAAAAATCATCGATTCAGTGAGTTTTTAGATGTTTGTGCTTATATATATATATATATATATATATATATATATAATTCTAATTTTAGTTCCTTTTAATTTAAAAAGTTATTAACGTAGATGCTTATTCTTAAATAAGTTGTTATTTATTTATTAAGCAAATATATAGGTTTAACTAGTGAAAATAAAATGTTCACCATTGAGATATTTTGATAATTTTTCTTATGAGGCAGTGCATGTCTAAAATTAGGCGATCGTCATTGAGCCATGATTGTCTTTCATCTATCATCAACACATGTTATTTTTTATTTTTTTTATGTTCCACGTAAACAAATCATTTGTCAATTAAATTTGTTACAAAATAAAATTTTCATTTTTGTAATAGTTATATAATATAACGCAATACCTTGAAGTGTATATATAATTGAAACCACATGTAATGGTACTAAATTAAATGTGCTCATTATTTAAAAGGTAAACACGAAGCCAAAAAATATCTTTAAAATGCATCTTTTATTGAAATATGGGAATAGTTTCCCAAAACATAGCTTATTCTTTCTAATTTCTTGCCAATATATATTCGGTTCTCTTATTTGTTGCACTTGCCTTTCTTTGGCATTGCCTTAGAGGAAATAAGAGTTGATGCCTTGTTCAGTCCAATCAATTTCTCCTTTAATTTCTGCATCGGTTGATTTTGCTGCAACCCCTGTTGTAAGGATCACACTTTTTTCCGGTGCATTTTGGCCTAAATGGACCATGTGTAATGAGACCTATGTCAATCGATCGTGATGCTTCTATGGTATTGACCATCATTGAACACACGAGAAGTGCAAAAAGGCTAAATGCGATTAATTTATGTGATACGGCCATTGTTAATGACCGTAAATGTTGATAATGTCATCAAACTTAGCAACTTATATAGGGAGAACCAGTGCTATTTATGGACCTAAGTTTAAGCTTTATTTTTGTTCCTTTGTTTTTACTAAACCAATCATTAATTAGCACTTTCTTGTTTAGACTCTTGAAATCAAAGGTGTCCATTAAATATCTGAACTAATGTTACCAAATCGTACACTTGATCCATCTGATGAGATTAGTTACTCATTTTTAGTCTGTTCCTGTGACGACCCCAATTTCCCCTCACATCTAATGCAACTGGAAATCATGCGTCAACCTCATCCTTTGGATAATCGAGATTACTCGATTACCCGTCCCTCAGCATGCTTGCTCCCTAGCTTATTACAATCATACATTTAGTGCGGGAAAATAAATTTATCTAACTATTACAATCATACTTCGATAATAAACAAATTTACATCCAAAATCGACTGCCTGTCAGGCTAGACAAAAACACCCCAGATGCACTACCTTTCTTGCGGTTCGTCTAAACATGTAGTTCGCTCGTCGTTCCTCGATGTGGTGAAATGTAGAACAGTGAGCCAATGGCCCAGCAAGTACAATTCAAAAATAAATGAGAGCAAGCATCCTAAACTTTGTAAAGTTCTTCATTTTTTTTTGAACACAAATAACATTTACCATATCACAGCAGTATGAAAAGTGAGCATTCATAACATTTCTCGTAGCCATCGTTTACCGTCTCATTCCCCGTTTAGTCTTAACACATAGTACGGACCCAATGGGGACCGTCAGAGAATGTGCACACCTCAAAGCAGGTAATTACGTCCTGCTCCATAAGACTCACTCCTATGGGATCCCGGGGAATTTACTGGTCTTACCACCATTTCATTTGCAATGCTCATAATTTCATAAAAAAAAAACAATTTCATGTTTGCATAACATTAAAAACTTGAGCCATTTCTCCATTTTAGAAAACGTGCGCTTAAAGCACTTTTATGAACATTTAACATGCAACATAGAAATCGGAAGTGTACTTGCCTTTAAACTGGCTAACTTGCGTACTAACAATCTGGCCTCGGTTCTCCCAAGTTAATCCCTAGCATCAAAATAACTCAAACATGTCATTCTAGGGTTTCCATACCCTTAAACCTTTCTTAACACTTAAGTTTTACCATTTGCAGCTTCTAACCTACTGCACCAGTAGCCTTCATCCCTTAATAACTTTTTTTAGAAAACAGGTATGACTATGATTTTGGTATACTCAGAAACTAGATTTCCAGAGCTTCGTTTTGACATAAATGGCTAAATATTGATTTCGTATGAAAACGTTATGATAGTTTGAAGTTCAGCATTTCCTGTAGAAAAATTACCTTAATAGTGCTTTTCAGCAGCCTACTTTGAACATTTTTATAAAATAGTAAAAAAATTCCGATTTGAAAGTTTCTTGCGGGAAAGTAAACATAACTTATCCCAATCTGCATAAGAAAAATTTCAATATTAGGTCAAAATTAGGGGTTTTCCACAAAATTGGTTTTGCTTATGTCTTATTTTTCAAAAATCCGGAAAAAATATCAAATGACCATTTTTGCTCAATTCCTTTTTGAAAATACCTTCTTCTTTAAGTCATATTTCACCAAGAAAAGGTTTTGCACCAAAAACACTAGTAGATTATTTTATATTGATTTTACTGCATAAGTTGACGTTTCTGAGTTTTCCTGGGCTACTCGGGAATCATGCATGCATGGTCCCTTTCTGGCCAAGTTAACTTATACCTCAGCACTAATACTTGAAGCCATTTTTAAACCAACATCTAACCATTCTAGCATGATAATAAGATCTTACATCTCTCATATACACAAGTCAAACAATCAATCCCAACATGATTTCCTCAATTTCCGCCATGCATATATCCATTTTAACCATAATTAAACATGCTTGGCTATCACGATATCATGCTAGATTAAACATATGTTTCTTATAACCACCTAAAATCAGTGGTCTCTTTTAAGAAAAACCAAGCTAAGGTTAAGTTTATACATTTCTTGTATGCAACAAGGTTAGCACAAGATGATGAGCCTCTCCCTTCACCTTCTTGCTTCACCCGTACCCTAATCCTCCCTATGGAACCTCTGTCGTGACCCTCTTGTGATGGGTTTTGATGGTTTCCTTAGAGTATTATGTGCTAAGGAAAGTGTTTAGCTTGTGTAGTACAAAGAAATTGCAAGAGCTTGGATTGATCTTTGAGTTTGTTCACTTTCTCTCTCTATATTTCTCCCTTTTCTTTTCTTACTTTGCAGAAACTAAACTTTCTCTTTCCTTGTGGAGCTCGGCAGTTTTAAGGGGCAGTAGTAGATATTTTGTCCCTTGTTCCAAGATACCATAATAAGTTGACACTTTGCCACCACAAGAGATTGACACCTAGAGAACAAATCCAACTTTGCTTCTTCTTCTCTTTTTTTTTTCCTCAGCATATATATATATATAATATATATATACCCCATAAAGGGACCTTGCTGAATTCCATGCATGGTGGGCCCTTAGCCCACCCCTTTTATGTCTTAGCCTACTTTTTGGCCCACCATTTTGACCAAGCCCACAAGCACTTGTATTTTTTTTTACTTGGCAAGTTTACTTATTTAAGCCCGTTTTCATATTAGTTTTAATGGGTCAAAACCTTGGCCCAGAAAACTTCAATTCTTTTTGCCCTTTTGGGCTTGGGGTTTTCCCCCGGCCCATCGTAAATTTGCTTGCCGCACATTTTTTTTGAATCAAGCATTTTTGCCTGCACAAAATTTTTGTCTATCATAATATTATTTAATTTCTGATGTTTACAAGGTATTTTTACATAAAAATTCAAAACTTCAATTTTTGACAAAAATTACATGTGCATGCCGATTTTGGTTCTCACATCCTCCTCCCCTTAAAGAAATTTCGTCCCCGAAATTTAAGATTCAAACATGTGGGGGTAATTCCTTCTCATTTCATCTTCGTGTTCCCATGTGGCTTCTTCGATGTTGTGATGGCACCATACTTGTCGGTCCACTATTTGCACTGGTAGTCAATAATTCGTTGGAAATTCGGTTTGTAAAGTCGAAACACCGAGACATGGAATACATTATGGATATGTGCTAACTCTGGAGGTAGGGCTAACTCGTATGCCACTGGACCTACTCTTCTTAAAACTTCAAATGGTCCAATGTATCTCGGACTCAGCTTTCCTCTTTTCCCAAACCTCATCACTCATTTCCAAGATGAAATCTTTACAAGTATGTAATCTCTGACTTCCAAATCCCTATCTTTCTTATAGCGATCATCGTACTATTTCTGTCTATTTTGTGCCACTCTCATCCGATTACGTATAACCTAATTGCATCGTCCACTTGTTGTACCAGTTCTGGCCCCAACAATTTACGTTCCCCAACTTCATTCCAGTATACTGGGGTTCGATATTTCTTTCCATACAATGCTTCAAACGGCGCCATCCTAATGCTGGAGTGATAGCTGTTGTTATATGCGAATTCTACCAGAGGTAAATGCTCATACCAACTCCCCTTAAAGTCTATCGAACAAGCCCTTAACATATCTTCTAAGGTTTGGATTGTTCTCTCACTTTGGCCATTAGTTTGGGGGTGATAAGTGGTACTCATGTCTAATCGTGTCTGTAGATACTCTTGTAAACTCCTCCAAAATCTCGACGTAAATCGATGATCACGATCTGATACTATAGATACAGGAACTCCATTTCTACTCACAATTTCCTTAATATATAAATTTACCAATCGTTCCATTTTCTCCTTAATTGCAAGGAATTGAGCAGATTTCGTTAGTCTATCTACAATAACCCAAATTGCATTATGTCCTCTTCTAGTCGTTGGTAGTCCCATGACGAAATCCATGGTAATGTTTTCCCATTTCCACTCTGGTATTTCTAGCGGTTGAAGTAACCCGCTAGGTTTCTGATGTTTTGCCTTCACATGTTGACAGGTCAAACTACTACTCACCTATCCAGTGATATCTCATTTCATATTGGGCCACCAAAACTTTTTGCGCACATCATGACACATCTTTATGTTACCTGGGTGCATTGCAAATTTCGAACTATGGGCCTCCTGTAAAATCTCCCATCGTAATTCCTCATCTTGAGGAATCCACCATCTATTTTCAAATTTTAGTATACCATTAGAGTGTAGCTGACACTTATTTCTTTCCTTTTGAATCAAGTGGTTTTTCTCTTTCGGATACCTACTCTGTGCTTCCTTAATCTGACTTACTAGGGTTGGTTGGGTGTTAGTTATCTTCAAGGACTCTTCGTGGTCCTCTCTGTATACCACATCTATCTGCATCCTTCCAAAATCCCTTCTTATTTCTTCTTGAGCCATCATTAACTTTAGCCTCTCTATACGGCTCAATGCATCAGTAACCACGTTAGCTTTCCCGGGATGGTAACTAATCGTATAATCATAATCCTTGATTAATTCAAGCCACCTCTGCTAACGCATATTCAACTCCTTTTGTGTGAAAATCTATTTCAAGGTCTTATGTTCTGTAAATATCTCGCATTTTTCTCCATACAAATAGTGCCTCCAAATCTTTAAGGCGAAAACTACCGCCGCCAACTCCAAATCATGTTTGGGATATCGCTTCTCATAGTCCTTCTGTTGACGTGATGCATAAGCGATCACTTTCCCATTCCGCATCAATATACATCCTAAACCCTTTAATGGGGCATCATTATAAATTACAAAATCCCCAGCAGCTTCTGGCAATGTTAGTACCGGGGCTGCAGTTAGCCTGTCTTCAACTCTAGAAAACTTTCCTCACATTTTGGAGTCCATTCAAATTTTACTATATTCCGAGTCAGATTGGTTAAGGGTGTGGCTATCTTAGAAAAATCTTGGATAAACCTCTTATAGTAGCCTGTTAACCCTAGGAAACTTCGTACTTCCGTTGCTGTTTGGGGTTGTGGAAACTTCATCACTGCTTCCACTTTCACTGGATCCACCGAGATGCCATCCTTATCTACAATATACCCCCAAAAATTTTACTTGGCTTAACCAAAATTCGCATTTGGAGAACTTCGCATACAACTTCTTTTCCCATAAAATCTCCAATATAGTGCGAAGGTGTTCCTCATGCTCCTCTTTCATTTTGGAATAAATTAAGATATCATCAATAAATACAATAAACAAATTTATCTAGGTGCGGCTTGAAGGTTCGATTCATCAAGTCTATAAAAGTCGCCGGCGGGTTAGTTAACCCAAAGGGCATCACCAAAAACTCATAATGCCCATACCTCGTTCTGAATGCCATTTTCTGTATATCCTCAGGTTTTATTTTCAACTGATGGTATCCCGATCTTAGAAAAATAAGCTGCCCCTTTTAGCTGGTCGAATAAATCATCGATTCTCGGGACAGGATATTGATTCTTTATATTAACTTTATTTAGCTCTCGATAGTTAAGACATAGATGCATTGACCCATCCTTTTTACGAACAAATAGCACAAGCGCCCTCATGGTGATACACTCGGTCGTATGACCCCTTTATCCAACAATTCCTCCAACTGTACCATCAACTCTTTCTTTTCGGCTGATGCCATTCTATACGGTGCTTTAGAAATAAGAGCAGCTCCAGGTACCAAGTAAATTGGAAACTCGACTTCCCAGTCCTCCCCCTCGATTCCTCCTCCTCTTCCTCAATTTATCGTTCAGAATCACTCTGCTCCATATCTGATGGTAAATCACAAGCAAAATTGCTTAGCTCCCGCTCTGAAATCATAAGTCGGCCACTCGGACCACTCACCTTCTACAAAATATTTATAAATCATTTTATTAGTCATAACAAAATATTATTTTGCAAAAATAATTTGATGGGAAATAGATTTATTAACCTCTACCTCGACTTCTTCTGGACTTAAAAATATTCTTTCTTGAGAGGGAGTATAAATATTTACGTATCCCTCCAGCACACAATATAAGGCCCCATCTCTACCTTGTCTCACATCTATCATTCTTATGGGAACATCATCCAATTCCGAGTTATTATCAGAAATATTCGGCTTGGGTGACTCGGGTTGGGGAATTGGACTTAATGCGACTCGTTCAAACGTAAAACACATTGTTACAATATTTAGGAAAAATTTCGTTAGGTCCAGTTTATTTTAACCTTATAAAAGTTGTTATCTTTTGATTTTGAAAGCTTATTTTTATCTTGTCCATTTTTATTCCTATCTTCTACTATCGTAATTCATTGCTTTTCTAATTCTGGGGGTATTGCGCTAACCATACCTCTGATACCAACTGTGACGACCCCAATTTCCCCTTACATCTAATACTACTAGAAATCGTGCGTAAACCCCATCCTTTGGATAATCGAGATTACTCGATTACCCCTCCTTCAACATGATTGTCCCATAACTTATTATAACCATACGTTCAGTGCGAGAAAATAAATTTATCTAACTATTACAATCATACTTCAAAAATAAACAAATTTACATCCAAAATCGACAGCCCATCAGGATAAACAAAAACACCTAAGATGCACTACCTTTCTCGCAGTTCATCTAGACATATGGTTTGCTCGTCGTTCCTCAATGTGGTCCCTCGCGGGTTCTTAGTTGTGAAATGGGACATGAAATGTAGAACAGTGAGCCAATGGCCCAGCAAGTATAATTCAAAAATAAATGAGAGCAAACATCATAAACTTTGTAAAGTTCTACAATTTTTTGAACACAAATAACATTTACCGTATCACAACATTATGAAAAGTGAGCATTCATAACATTTCTCGTAGCCATCGTTTACCGTCTCATTCCCCGTTTAGTCTTACACGTAGTACGGACTAAACGGGGACCATCAGAGAATGTGCACACTTCAAAGAAGGGAATTACGTCTTGCTCCATAGGACTCGCTCCTATAGGATCCCGAGGAATTTACCAATCTTACCACCATTTCATTTGCTATACTCATCATTTCATAAGAAAAACAATTTCATGCTTGCATAACATTAAAAACTCGAGCCATCTTAAAGCACTTTTATGAACATTTAACATGCAATATAGAAATCGGAAGTGCACTTGCCTTTAGACCGGCTAACTTGCGAACTAACAATCTGGCCTTGGTTTTCCCAAGTTAATCCCTTTTATCAAAATAACTCAAACATGTCATTCTAGGGTTTCTATCCCTTAAACCTTTCTTAACACTTAAGTTTTACCATCTGCAGCTTCTAACCTACTGCACCAGTAGCCTTCATCCCTTAATAACTTTTGTCAGAAAACATGTATGACTATGATGTCTACTTAGAAACTAGACTTCCAGAGCTTCGTTTTGACATAAAAATGGCTAAATATCGATTTCTTATGAAAAAATTATGATAGTTTGAAGTTCAGCATTTCTTGCAGAAAAATTACCTTAATAGTGCTTTTCAGCAACCTACTTTGAACATTTTTATAAAATAGTAAAACATTCCAATTTAAGAGTTTCTTGTGGGAAAGTAAACATAACTTATTCCATTATTCATATAAAACCTATCATTATTTATGCATGTGTATACTATTTTTGACAGACTGCCAAAGTTAGGCCAAAATTAGGGTTTTTCCACAAAATTGGTTTTGCTTCTGTCCTATTTTTCAAAAATCCGAAAACAATATCACATAACCATTTTTGCTCAATTAATTTTGGAAATACCTTTTTCTTTAAGTTATATTACACCAAGAAAAATATTTTCACCAACGCACAAGTAGATTATTTTATATGGATTTAACCATAGAAGTTGACGTTTCTGAGTTCTCCTGGCTACTTGGGAATCATGCATGCATGGTTCCTTTTTGGCCAAGCTAACCCATACCTCAGCAATGATACTTAAAGCCATTTTTAACCCAACATCTAACCATTCTATCATGATAAGAAGATCTAACATCTCTTATATACACAAGCCAAACAATCAATCCTAACACAAAAACTAACATGATTTCCTCAATCTCCGCCATGCATATATCCATTTTAACCGTAACTAAGCATGCTTGGCTATCAAAATATCACACTAGATTAAACATATATTTCTTATAACCACCTAAAATCAGTGGTCTCTTTAAAGAAAAACCAAGTTAAGGTTAAGTTTATACCTTTCTTGTAGGTAACAAAGCTAGCACAAGATGATGAGCCTCTCCCTTCACCTTCTTGCTTCACCCGTGCCCTAATCCTCCCTATGGAACCTCTGTCATGACCCTCTTGTGATGGATTTTGATGGTTTCCTTGGAGTATTATGTGCTAAGGAAGGTGTTTATCTTGTGTAGTACAAAGAAATTGCAAGAACTTGGATTGATCTTTGAGTTTATTCACTTTCTCTCTCTATATTTCTCTCTTCTTTCTCTCTTTTCTTTTCTTACTTTGTAGCAACTAAACTTTCTCTTTCTCCTTGTGAAGCTCGACAGCATTAAGGGGGAGTAGTAGATATTTTGTCCCTTGTTCCAAGATGCCACAATAAGTTGACACTTTGCCACCACAAGAGATTGACACCTAGAGAACAAATCCAACTTTGCTTCTTCTTCTCTTTTCTTTTTCCTCAGCATATATATATATATATATATACCCCATAAAGGGGCCCTGCCGAATTCCATTCATGGTGGGCCCTTGGCCCACCCCTTTTATGCCTTAGCCCAATTTTTAGCCTACTTTTTTGGCCAAGCCCACAAGCATTTGTATTTTCTTTTTATTTGGGTCAAGTTTATTTATTTAGGCTCGTTTTCATATTAGTTTTAATGGGTCAAAACCTTGGCCCAACAAAATTCAATTCTTTTTGCCCTTTTGGGCTAGGGTTTTACCCCCGGCCTATCGTAAATTTGCATATTGCACATTTTTTTTGACTCAAGCATTTTTGCCCGCATAAATTTTTTTTCTATCATAATATTATTTAATTTTTGATGTTTACAAGGTAACTTTACATAAAAATTCAAAACCTAAAGTTTTGACAAAAATTACATGCCCATGCCGATTTCGGTTCTCACAGTTCCACAAGTAGATTAATTTCTAACTAATTTTAAGAATGTGCTTGTACACATAAATTTTTTCTCTAAAAATCATTTTGATTTAAATTTATTTCTAATTTTTTGAGTGAATGGAATATTTACTAGTAATTTCAACAAGGAATATTGACAAAGGATCCATTGAGATACATAACGAGCACGCTCGTAATTTGTGCTGGGTATATGGAATATTTTGATATTTTATTTATATTCAAGAGAAAGTTGTAAGAACCCAATATTTTAACTTTATAAATATGATGTTTTGAGGTACTAAATAAAATTTTTGGTGTTCGACAAAAAGAATGTCAACGTTAAAGTTAGGCAATATTATTCACGTGCGAAACGCCGCAAAGTATTT
>JAUMHB010072970.1:0-12993 GCA_032359685.1 Pittosporum tobira | reverse complement strand
TGCATTTATAGAGTAGTATAGATACATATTTAGGATGATTTAAAATTAATGTTTTAAAAATTAATATGTGAATATGTATGATAGAAAAATAGTCTAATACTTAAATGATTACATTCCGATACTAATTGAATTTAAATAAAAATTAATTATTTTAAAATTTTAATTAATTTAAATATTATAATATATTTTTAAAAATAATTGAATATTAATAAAAAGCAAACGGTTTAGAACAGTAATAAAGTTTTTTAATCTTATTTAGTAGCTGAGACAATAAAATTAGTTTATTGGTCTTTTGCATTTAAGAGTAGAATTTAATATTTCGTTGCATGCGATGGTCACACTCCAGTGTACCAACTTTATTACACACACACTCTCTCTCTCTTAATTTAAAATTTTAAATATTTATAACACAAAATTTAAAATATTTTAATAATAAATTTATATTTTAAAAATATTTAATATATTTATATATTATATTTTTAATATATTTAATAAATATAAAAATTATACTATATAATTATATTTTAAAAATAATAATAAATATTATTAAAAAATTAAATTAAAACAGAAAAATACTAACAATAGAAATCGCGAAATTCTCATATGAAATAAATATTATTCAATTCCAATCGTATTTTAACAGACATACATGTCAACATACGGATCCACCAGACGGGGACCGCTTTTAAAATTCGGGTGTCAATACTCTATAGTAGTTTATAATATATCATGCGATGATCGTACATTAAATGTCAAGTACTGTAATTCTTAAATCACAAATTTATACTAATAAACATAATCAAGCATTAACTATCAACTATTTTATATTACCAAAAATAATCAATATCTTTTAATTTCTTGCCTATTCTATTAAGAAAATGATTTATACTCCTATTAACTTATACTTCATCTCTCTCAAATGTTAAGACCAAATACATATTTTTTATTGTCTAAATTTGAAAGTCTAAACAAGTAAACAAAAAAAAAAATGTAATATATATTTAAAGAATAATAATTTAATAGAGATAAACAAATTTTATGTGGTTTATAATAATTCTCTAATCTTAAAAATAATATTTTCTAATTTGCTTATATTATGTGATTTAATCTTGTTTTTGAGACAAAATAAATATATTTCTTTGATTATATATTATCAATTGTCACAACAATATTATCTAAATACATCATGTCCTTAAAGATTTTTGGGCAGACGCATAATTATGTACATAATAGTAAATAAAATAATACTATTTTATGATATATCACTTTAAAAGAATGCGGGTTTTAGTATAGCCTATGTCATTCATTTTTCTTAAATGTCCTAAATATTGGAAAATTGATAAATACACGTATAAAATTGATATTTTTATAAATTAACCCTCAAATACTAATTTATATTAATGAAAATATTAAAATAAAATTTGGGTAAAATTATTAACTTCTTATTTCAATCCTAAAAGACCTGTTTTTCACCAAAGTCAAACTTGTGTGCCAATTCGGTGGGAATTCGACTTTACCACATGGAGCAATATTAAATCCATTTTCAATTCTCTATCTTTCTCGTTCTAGACTGTCCGAAAAGAGTCTCAAATTGCCCAGGTTGGTTCCCTCACTCTGCTCTGGGTCCTCTTGTCCCACCCATAATGTCCATAATCTCATATAATCAACACCATTTTAGCACCAACTAATAGCATCCATATCAATCAGTCACCTATATTTCCGCTCATTATCACTTCGCACACAATACACACACACATATGGGCCACCCGAACCACCATAGCCACCACCAAAGCAACGCGACCGCCGATGGCGGTATCTCCCAACTCGTTAACAGCCCTAGATTCTCGGGCCCAATGACTCGCCGTGCCCAGTCCTTCAAACGTAACAACACCAATAACGCCAACACCCAATACGAGATTGATCTGCCAGTCAACTCACCCAGATCTGAACTCGGTACCAACTCGGTTTCTGCTGATGGGTTTAACTCAGCAGCTGAAAAGAAGCAGACCCATCATCATAATTTGACACAAAGATTTCATTCGAAGAAGCAAGTTGGATCTTTTAGTGTGGATTTGGTTTCGGGCGGTAAGAAGAAGTTTGGGCATTGGATGTTCTTTGTTTTCTGTGGGGTGTGTTTGTTTCTGGGCGTTTTCAAGATTTGTGCTACTGGATGGTTTGGATCTGTTATTGACAGAGCGGGGCCCAGTCAGGTTAGTTCAATTTTCAAAATTGGATTTTTATTCTATAATGTGATTACATTTGTATTTTATATTGCTGTGTGTGCCCAGTTTGTGTTTTCTAATGTTGGAAAGTCCGTCTCAAAAGCTTTTAGGAATCAACGCAAAAATGTGTTATGCTTTTCTGCTTGGTCGTTACAAATATCTTTTGTTAATTTTATTTTTATTTTCTTTATGGATTCCATTCCCTCCTTTTTTTAGTGATCAAGCATAGGGCTTATTGTGTTCAAGCTTGTAATTTATTTAACCTAGCAGCTGTAAAGGGTATAGGTACGGATGCAAGTTAGAAAGAAATCTCATACCATGATAGCAAACAGTACTTGTATAAAGCTTAAGCATCATGGTTTGTGAAAGAAGTGATTTTTTGCGTATTATGCTAAGGCTGAAATGATTAAATATGTGTATGATAAAAATTTGGAAGCTGTTTTCAGTTATTTGTAATTAATCTATGTTAGCCTTAGTTTGTTTTGTTCTGTTTTTTAAACTTATTTTTGATTTGGTGTGAAAAGTGTAAAATTGCTGCTCTTGGTGATTTAGTTATAGTGCATTTTGAACTTCCAGTGGTAGTCCTCTAATATTTATAACATGGTTGGATTTTGACATTTCTTTTCATGCACGTGCTTTTTTTGGTAGCAAATTGCACCTAATATATTTTTGAGAAATGTTCTTTATCTCGTTAAAAATGTCTTCCTTGTTGATTAGGATTTCTTTGACTCCTCGGATGCTAGTTTAAGTAGAATTGATAAACAGTCTCATGATTACGGATATGAGGAGCATGATGGTAATGAAGGAACTGATGCTGAACGAACTCTGAAGATGGTAGCATCAGGTTCTGATGGTACTCAGGACAGTATGGCTAATGTAAGTGTCAATTCCATGTGCATACATATTTACATAATGGTCTCATCATTAATGCATTCATCTGTTATGGAATTCAATGAACAGTATTCCGGTATATGGTCCAAACCCAACAGCGAGAATTTCACTCAGTGCATTGAGCGGCCAAAAAGTCATCAACGTAAGTCTAGGCAGATTGTAGAATTTACTACTCCCTCAATTCCACACAAATATTCTCATTTGCAAAATTCACAAACTTCAAGGCTACATTTTTATCCCATGTTACTCCTAAATACGCGGTATAGTGAGAGTTTAGTTAGTAGTGGTGGCATGAAAATGACACTCTGTTTGTCGAATGGAAGTAGTTTTATTTTTGTGACCCTGTTTCTCAACCCCTATTATGATTATCGCAGAGCTTGATGTGAAGACGAACGGTTTCCTTCTCATAAATGCAAATGGTGGCTTGAATCAAATGAGATTTGGGGTCTGGTTCTTGTGCTATTCTAATGATTTTAGGCTGTTGTCAAGGTTCGCTAATCTACTGTTAACTATAGTCTGATAAACCAATATTTAGAGTGCAGATTTGTGATATGGTTGCTGTTGCTAAGATCATGAAGGCGACACTTGTCCTTCCATCTCTTGATCACACTTCCTATTGGGCCGATGAAAGGTAGATTCTTTACCTGCTGTCATTCTCTTGGATAAATGGAGTAGTAATTGTTATTGTGCACCTATCTACAGTGGATTTAAAGATCTGTTTGATTGGCAATACTTCATCGAGACACTAAAAGATGACATCCATATAGTTGAGACATTACCGCCTGCCTATGCTGTGCTTGAACCTTTCTCAAAGACACCAATATCTTGGTCTAAGGTAATAAATACTACTTCCTCCGTCCCGAAAAGGATGAGTGAAATGGGTAAAGTATGCAAAGTAAGGAAACTAACTTTTTAGGAGAGAGTATATTTTTTTGACAAAATTGTCCTTACAAATATATTTTATAATGATAGAGAGAGAAAAAGAGAGTTTTGATGTGACATAAAGTGAGGATAAGAAAGTAATTACAAACTAAAAGTGGTAGATTAAGTCATTCTTTTTGGGACGATGAAAATGGTACTTGGGCTCATTCTTTTTAGGACAGAGGGAGTACTTTCTAATCGTTAAATGTGATAGTATTTCATAAGGCCTTTCTCACATGAATGCGGGTTCTATTCACTATTCATGTAAGGCTTTCCTTGTGGAAATATCACTCCCCAATGAAAATTGCATCTACTAGGACCCTAACCATTTTGTTACTATTTGAGTGTAGCCGTGTTATGCCTCACCTGATGTAATGTTTCTATGAGATTTTGATCAGCTGACTGACTTGTATTCTTTTTCCAGGTTAGTTATTATAAGTCAGAGGTCCTTCCACTTCTGAAGCATCACAAAGTGATGTACTTCACCCACACCGATTCTCGAATTGCAAACAACGGCCTTCATAACTCAATACAAAAGTTAAGGTGCCGTGTAAATTACAGAGCATTAAAATATTCAGCACCAGTAGAAGAGCTTGGAAAAATTTTGGTTTCAAGAATGCGGCTAAATGGAAGCCCTTATCTTGCCTTACATCTAAGGTATATCCTGTAATTTTAATTTTACTTTTATCTTGTTGCCCCAGAATGGAGCTGCAATGTTTGTTCTCGTTGTAGGTATGAGAAGGATATGCTTGCATTTACGGGTTGCAGTCATGATTTGACAGCAGAAGAAGACAATGAACTCCGCAGGATGCGGTACGAGGTCAGTCATTGGAAAGAAAAAGAGATTGATGGGTCCGAGAGACGGAAGCTCGGGGGTTGCCCCTTGACTCCAAGAGAGACATCCCTTTTACTTAAAGGATTAGGGTTCCCCTTGAGCACTAGAATTTACTTGGTAGCTGGTGAAGCTTTTGGAAATGGAAGTATGCAAAATCTCGTGGAAGATTTCCCAAACATATTCTCACATTCTACACTTTCGACAGAAGGCGAATTGAAACCTTTCAGGAATCACCAGAACATGCTGGCTGGTTTGGATTACGTTGTTGCCCTTCAAAGTGATGTTTTTGTTTATACCTATGATGGTAATATGGCAAAGGCAGTTCAAGGCCATAGGAGATTTGAGGACTTCAAGAAAACTATTAATCCGGACAGGTAAAATTCTGACCTTTCCACCTTTGAACTATGGTAATTATTTTGTGCTGAATTCCTTCATCCGGCCCACAACAAACGCCATATTTGACTTTCCACACATATTAAGGAAAAATGGGAAGTTTTCTGGAATGCCCTTATTTATTGTTTAGATAGAAACTTTAGCTGGCATTATGAAAAGATGTTCAAAGGGGGAACAAAGGACGATTAATTGAGATGGGCAAAAATACTAAGGTGGATGTTTATTGTCGGACAGAGGTAGTAACGATTGTAGTTTGCGTTGGCGCATTTTCACCCACCCCCATTCATGGCATGTAACAATTACTTACTGTTTTGATGCAGGATGAATCTTGTAAAAATTGTCGATGAATTAGATCAAGGAAAAATTTCCTGGAAAAAGTTTAGTTCTAAAGTGAAGAAGCTTCACAAGGATCGTACTGGAGCACCTTATTTGAGGGAACCTGGTGAATTTCCGAAGCTAGAAGAAAGCTTTTATGCAAACCCATATCCTGGATGTCTTTGTGAAAGAAAGAACACATGAAAATAGAAGAACTCAAAAAGATCATTGTCACCGTTTTGAATTCCAGAAGGCTGCACGATAGCTTTACATGTGTCAGTTCTCAAACTTGCCCCTGCTTTTAAGAAGAATGGGCATTTCGGTGGAGTTGGAAAACAGGGATTGAAGTCATGTAGCAGCAACTTTGATCTACGGGTTACTGCGAAAGCTCAGGGGCATATGGTAGACGAGTACTATCATCAGGAAAGAAGTCCATTTAATTAGCTGGACTAACATTTTTAACAGGTGAGCTTGAAGTTTTTCTTCACTAATTGCCAATTTTATACGAACGAGAAAAACCGAAAATACAATTGTACAATTATTACTTAAATTATGAACAATGAGAGAAATGATTATTGTTCGTTCGAAACTCCAATTAATCAATCATTTTTGACATCTACCTTATCTGCTTGATTGTTTGTTTCTTATTCCATTTTTGAAGAATTCAAATTCTGAACAAAAGTTGACTCTTGAGGACAGTTTTGAATAAGCACAGCACAGTGCCAAAAGAAGGAAGAGGGCATGATTTTGTAATAATACTTTCATTCTAAAATATAAGAGTCTTAGAATGTTATTTAACATTTTAAAATTCAAATTAATATAAATTTATATGAGTTTTGAAAAAAATATTTTTTGTAATTTATAATACTATTTTTAAATGATTGAAAATTTTCACAATTGTATTAATTATAATCTAATAAATTTATGTAATTACAAATTTAGAAATGTTAAAAATCAAATTCTTAGATCAATAATGTTATATTTTAATGGAGGGAGGATGTGGGTAGAACAGGAGGAAGCTGTCTTTGATATTTTGATTGAAGACAGAAAAAAGAAAAAATCTCGTTTGAAAGCATCTCGTTCATCAAACGATAAATGAGCAAACAGAAAGCTCATAAAATCTTTACACATTACATAAGATGATAAGAACAAAAGAAGCAAGGAACTGATGCAGATACGTACATTGTTAGTGAATCTTCCGCATACAGGTCCTTAACCAGAATATTGGTTTTTCCATTTTCATTTCTTTAATCTTTTTCCTTTTTTTACCGGAAAAAAGCCCACACCAACGGCAGACAGGGGAGGCACTATAACTGCAGAATTGATTCAACAAGCTCAATCAGAGGTGCAAGCTCCCCCTTGTCAATCAAGCGAAATTCCTGCACGGGCCATTAAATCATGAAAACCAATTGATATAGATGAGTTGTGTGAATATTTTTAGGGTTGAAAACCAAACCAATCGGCCGAGCTCGACTCGGGAACGGTCCAACCAAACCAAATGGCCGAGCTCGACTCGGGCATGGTCCGGAAAAATTCTAAGTTGGAGCTCGAGTCGGTAGATAAAATTATTCAAATTTGATTATAGGTAAATTCTCAATCATGATCCACTACATACTCAATTGGCACGTACTCAAATAAATAACCGATATATACTCTAGCAAAAATAGGGGTGAAAACGAATTGAATCAAGTCGAGTATGACTTACTTAGATTCTACGCATATAATTTATCAAGTTTGAAATAAAACTCGTGTATGGCTCATTTAATTATTGAGCTGAGTACGACTATGAATCGAGCTTGGATAGTTTGAAGTTTTCGAGCAAATTACATTGAATATCAATAGAACAAAATAATTTAATAAGGTTCAAGTAATTAATTGAACTTTAAAATATGCTCGTATTCTACTTGTTAATATTTTAAATCCCCTTTTTTTAGCCAAGCAATCCTGAATTGAGCAAAGTTTTCGAATTTTTAGCAGCAACTTTGCTCGAAAACTTAAAATTTAGGAATCGAATTTTTAGCCGAACAATTCCGAATTGAGCCCGAACTGTTTGGTTCTATTTTCCGTCTTAAGTAAAAATAGGAAGAATTACTTACTGTTTTTCAATTATATTTGTAATTGTTTATTTACAAAGTTGTAAAGTGTAAATATATTTCTCATTTTTTCAATTGAGCAGAATTCAAGTGAGTCTGATGAGAGCAATAACTTACCCAAGTAAAGAGAACAAAATGCTTAAAACAAGTGTTGAGATGAGCTTCTTCCTTGAGACTGACAATCTTTTGGAAATGTGAGTGATAGATGTGGGCATACACACGAAACAGCCGCTTGAATATTGTCTTCACAACATCCACAAAATTTGCTGGAAACGGTGCGCCTGAATCACGTAACAAACAAATTGAAAAACCACATTCTTTGATTGTAACTCATATGTTATAACGGATTTATAATAATTAAAAAATAATAATAAATAAATAAGGAAATACCCAATTTTTGAGGAAAAGTTGATTCATCATCCAGCTGCGCTTCAATCCAGTCCATCAAATACTCCACATACTTGGGAGCAGATACCTCAATGGGTTTCTTTATAGTAACTCCATCAGCCCATCGATATTCATATCTGAGGAATTTGGCAAGTGATTTAAGTGAGTACATAAAGGTCGAAAGTTGCTCATACATATGATCTAACATACATTTACAAAGCAAAACAAGGAGCAAAAGGTTACATTGAAGAATTAAATTAAGGGAGTGAACTCATACTCTGTATTTCAGGGGAATGAACTCATACGCTGTATTTCAGAGGTTAAGCCCAACAGTCATTTTTAATATCTATAATATCAGGAGTAAGCATTTTTGAAGGGATTTAGAATGTTACTTTGCTCCTGCTGTCATTGTTGGGCATGTTGATGCAGTGCAAAATTCCGTAAGGGTACCAAACAGAATATTCACCTGATTGAAGAAGTCAACAGCTGCAGGGAAAAATAATTATATGAAAAAGAAGAATTTTTTAAAAAAGAAATTGCAATATGTCGCCAAACATAGTGTATAAAAGTTACAAAGAAAGTGATCAGCTCTTCATTAAGCTTTTAGAGGGCAGACAAAAGTTAACAAAACAAAAACCATTCTGCAACATCTCACCTAATACCAATATCTATTTCAAGTAAAAAACACATGACCTTGTTTGAAAAGTTATGAGATGACAGAAGGCTAATAGAGAAGGTATTATTAATAGCCCTTTTGCTATACCGTTTCCAAACGCGGCCAAATTTGCCAAATGGTCTACTCTCATTAGTGGACCCTCAGAAAGGAATCATAAAATGATTATTGTATTAATTACAATGCAATTTGGAATAGTATACGGGTGTTGGGAAGCTATATATGATATGAAACTTTGAAATTATTTATATGACATGCAAATGATGACCTAAAAGCTTAATATACTAAATTGAGATTCTCATAACAGGACATTGAATAATTAAGCAACTTATGTCAAAATCTTACCATTTACTGCCAGCCACTCATTAAGATCTTCCCCAGGGGGAAGACGCACAGCTTCCCTCAAGTTGCCACTCCCTAAGGTAGCATCTATATGTTTTTGAAGTTGTGCACCCTTCACAATAGACAAATAATAGCATTAAAAAATGCAGTGTCGCCTCAATATCTTTTCATGACCTCAAGGTAAAAACACTTACCTTACTCCCTGATGGTGCACTCTTCTTAGGGCGAAATGTCTTCTGGTTTCTGCATTCGTAAAGGTCCAAATAGTCGGCAAAACCAGAAATAGAAGAGGTGTATTTTTAGATGCATATTATTAAAAGCGATCATAATTAGTTAAAACATCACATGATAGCAGGGCTGAAAGAAATTTTCTTTTTCCAACATGAAAACACTAGTACATAATCCTCCATACCTTGTCAATTTCAATATACCCTAAAAAATCATATTTTCACGTCTACGCCTCTCTTAAGCATGTAACTCAATATCCCACACAGGAGATCTAACTATCAAACCTTCATACTCTCAAAAGGAGAATGCATTGTGAAATACAGTTAATTATTCATTTTTTTGGTAAGTAAACATAGTTAAATCTGATTACATAAAATAGAAATTAAAGACTAATCGAATGTTAGTACGAAGAAAAGGGAAAAACGGAGATTTTGTAGCATAATTATTAACACAGATATTTGTGCTATTATCTGAAACACGACCATTATTTCCACAACATAAAAGAAATAAAACCAGCTTAACCTTCTTAATCGCCCCAAACTGCAAAATCAAACAATGTGGTTTAATCACACATTCAGCCTCCAACCGCCAGAATTCGTTACGTTTTTGGCTCGCAAACATTTTGTGGGACCATTCCTTTGAGAAATGGGATTATCAATCATGTCAATAATAATTTTTTTTAAAAAAATAGAAATACTTTATTTTCTTTTTCTGATCAATCAATATAATAATGACTTTCATATAGAAATAGTTATCATGGTTAAACGATTGAAATATCAACAATCAATTACTATCACCAATAATTAAGAATGAATTATCAATTTATCAGTTATCACCATCAACAATCCCCTGACCAGCAAAATTCCAAAAATCAGCAAAATTCACGATCATAACAAATTCAAAATTCCAAAAATCAGGAAATTCTGACACATAATTTGACGCATGCGCAGACACTCATGGATAGATATAGAGACAGAAAAATTGGAACCACCTGCTTCCGAGGCCGAAGAGGCTCATGATTTCTCTCTCTAAGAATTCGGAACAAAAATGAGATCGAATTCTGAAGGTTTATATGTGAGAGAATATATATATATATATATGTGTGTGTGTGTGTGTGTATATATATATATAAAAGGAGAGAGATAAAGACAGAGAAGGTTATATGACAGGCTGGCTTGGAGACGTCAAGCAATTCACTCACCCAAAACACATTTTCTCTCTCTAAAAATTGCCCACGACCAGCCAGGTCGTCTTCTCTCTTTGCCATCGCCAGCCCACCTGACCAATTCTCCTCAGAAACTACATTCATACGCTTTGACGCTTACTATATTATACCGTCGCGTCACTTTAAATGTCTCTACTTTTTATTCTTGTAGAATAAATTTATTACATTTTTTAAAATTAAATTATAAATATCATTAAATTTATTATATTTTAAAATTAAATAATAAATATCATTGGATTTGCAAATAAATTGTATATTGTGCATTTCACACTTGTTAATATTTTAGAAGTTGTTTTGGGTGTCCAACTCGAGTATTCTTGGATGAGCTCCGATGAGAGAATTAGCCAATTTCGTTTATAAATTTATTTTGCTTCATTTGTTACGCCCAATAAGTTGAGTATTTAGTCCAAGCTCCTGAATTTTTGATCTGGGCGAATGAGTTGACTAGTTGCATTGGTTCCCTAATTCTGATACTATATATATTTTTGGAGCAGTAGCAATTTATGAATGAAATACATATTTTAATAACAATAAATTTTGAAAGTGTTGTTTTTCGTTCGAGACATGAAAATAATGTTTTTAAGATGACAATTATCCCCACTCGTTTATTTTATGAGAGTTTGCTATTGGTGTTGCAAGCAATTCATTTCGAAGATACAACAAACCAAACAAAAAAATCTTAATTAACAACTTGAAGATTTCTCTTCAGAACCTACTAAGGAGACTTGGTTTGGTATTAAATAGAACAAGGGAATTAATCAAAAAGATGCTTGAATCATGTATGAATTTCCTACAATGATTTTTGAATTCGAAATTCGAATTCAAAAATTATGATTGTTGGAATTAACTAATTTAAATGTCCATTGTAATAATTTTGTACATTGTAGTCCATAAAAAAATAATCATTTAATCGTAACCGTATGATCTTACACATGCGCACATGCATTTGTGTCAAGTGTTAAGTGAGCTATCAAAGCGTTATATGTCGCCGAGTGTTAAGTGCGCTATCAAAGCGCTACATGTCGCCGAGTACATGTATTCGTGCCAAGTGTTATGTGCGCTATCAAAATCGAATACATGCATTCGTGTCAAGTGTTATGTGTACATGCAGCATTTATGCTAAGTGTTAAGTGCACTATCAAAGCGTTACATGTCGCCGAGTACATGTATTCGTGTCAAGTGTTATGTGTGCTATCAAAACCGAATACATGCATTCGTGCTAAGTGTTATGTGCGTTATCAAAGCGCTACATGTTACCGAGTACATATGTTCGTGTCAAGTGTTATGTGTACTATCAAAGCCGAATACATGCATTCGTGCCAAGTGTTATGTGCGCTATCAAAACGCTAAATGTCGCCGAGTATATGCATTTGTACCAAGTGTTATGTGTGCTATCAAAGCGCTATATGTCGCCGAGTACATGCATTCGTGCCAAGTGTTATGTACGCTATCAAAGCTGAGTACATGCATTCTTGCGCTATCAAAGTGCTAAATGTCAAACCGCTACATGTCTATGAATACATGCATTCGTGCCTAAGTGTTATGTGCGCTATCAAAGCGCTACATGTGGCGTGCAAGCATTGCACTAAATTATTTTCATAAATTCCTATTTTTGTTATTTAATATACATGTTATGGTCCATCATCTAAACTTTAAAATAATTTTATAAAAAATCAATGTGAAATTAAAGTTAACACTAAGTGTTTAACATTTTAGAATCTATCTCTTACACAGACACAAACATAGAAAAGAGATAAATAATCAAATAACAAACGTCCTCTAAACAATTAATCCTCAAAAAATTCCCCCTCTCGCTATATGCCTAGAATTTTTTTAGAATAATCATATTTGTTTAATCAATTATAGTATATTAGCTTATAAAATAAATTATTTCAATAGGTGTATTTGTGGACTGAATTTAATTTGACCAATATTCGATATTTATATATATGCCCATCACATATCTCAATACAAATCAAAACTATGTTTATAATTAGACAAATGGCAAGCATGGATGGCATTTAATTTAATCCCTTTTCCTTTGGTTATGTGGCATCTAATGATCTATTTATTTTATGTGTGTTCATTAATCATTAAGACTGTTAATTTAAAGTAAATTCCACTTAAGTTCATAGTAAATTAGTAACAATTTATAAAAGATATATGAGAATAAAATAATATCTCAAAAAAGAATAAGATAATCTAATCCGATAATTTAATATCTAATGCCTAAATAAAATTACTTAGCATAGTCAATTGTCACTAGTGTTGGTGTTCCTTAAACATGTAGGTACGAGGATCATCCAAATTGCCTCATTCAGCAAATCATGAACATATTAGTTTCAGTGATTTTTTTTATTATATATTTTTTTAATATTTATCTTCTTAATCATTGAATTATTATTATTATTATTATTATTATTATTATTATTATTATTATTATTATTATTATTATTATTATTATTATT